>JAVYIG010010728.1:0-66733 GCA_035222895.1 Strongylocentrotus droebachiensis
TAGGGCTGGTTTTGTTTACGAAGCGACCGCCAGGCCAGGAGAGTACACGACAAATCGATAGAGTACACGATAGAGTACACGATAAAATTGACGAAATCGTGAACTTTATATCGTGAACTTTTCACGATAAAATTCACGATATCGTCAATTTCATCGTGAAAAGTTCACGATAAAGTTCACGATATCGTCAATTTCGTGAATTTTTTCGTGAAAAATATGCGATAAAATTCACGATATCGTGAATTTTATCGCATATTTTTCACGATTTAGTCTATTCGCGATGTCCCTTCAGAGCCACCATACTTACATGTTAACAGTATCGTTACTTCTTCTTCTCCTTATTACCCTTTCCCGTATTCGCATGTCAAGCGTGTGTTATTCTTTTGCTTTACCTTAGACATAGCCGGGGCACAATTACTTCATGGGGGGGGGGGGGGGCGATTATAAGTCCTGCCTAAAACTTTTCATTTCCAAACTTTGCGAGGGAGCAAACAAGTGAGTAACATGCAGAATTGCCACCTTATTATGGTTAAGAATATTATTTCGTTATGAAAATGTACTTTACCCTCCCCCCCCCCCCCCCCCCCCCCACCACCAACCGGGGGGGGGGGGGGGGGCCGCTGTTACATATTAAGACATCCGGGGGGAGGGAGGGGTGTGCCGCACTAATGGGTAACTTTTTAACAAAAAATCCCGAACGTGGGTCCCATTTACAAAAATACCCCTAAAAATGAGTGGGGTTTATGAGGCTTCAGCGGCACCCCCCCCCCCTCCCCTGGGCTACCCTACATGCAGTCATCCCTTTCCCTATGCCACTCTATCATTATAAAGCATATATAGAGAAAACATTAACATCAGAAACATAACAAAATCAATTCGGTAAATTGTACAAACTAAAAGCTCTATACCTTTTGATTGATCTTCTTTCTTAATTTGTATCGGCGTTGCAGGGGGGAAGGGGGAGGGAGGCTGCCTGTGCCTGTGGTATCCATGTGGTCTTCACTATGAACATGACGGACAAAGAAAGAGGACAAAATATACAGTTCCTCATTCTACCCTCAACAATTGGTGGTAGACAAAAGAACATACCTTCACTGCTAGTATGTAAAAATGTGTAGAACAGGTGTCACATGCATATTTACCTGTTCTACACATTCTGACATAATAGCAGTGAAGGGATGCTTTCTTTGTCCGTGATATTCATATAGTGCTTGTTGTATGTCCCGTGGTCCTATCGAGTGTCTGATACCAATAGGTAAATTTATGACACTTGATATTATCTTGTGGTCATAGAATTAAGCAATTGGACCATGCATCTCTCATAGAGGTCTCGACTCTTACTAGTAAAGGGGTATATTCCCACGTAGGTTCCCACAATCCAAGATTATGGGAATCTATCCTGATCAGAGGATAGAGACCTTTGTCTTAATTAATACCTGGCTCAGTAACCCCTATTCATAATGCTCTAATGAATTATTTGTTTACTCTTCCTCCTATTGAAGATGCAATTTAATGATGTAAATGTAACATTTTTCATGCCTTTTCACTATACTTCCCTGTCCTCTAACTTCTTCGCCCCCCCCCCCCTCTCTCTTACTTTCTCTCTTTCCTCTTCCTTAACGCCTCTCTCTTTATTCATCTGGCTCTCTTCTTTTCTCTTTAAATTAACTAAGCTTCATGGTTAATATGCATGATATCATTGTAAATGTGCCTGCCGAGTCATTTAAGGTGGTTTATATAGGCACATTCTTGTTTTGATGATAATGATGCGATTATATTATCATCGGATAAAACAGGGTGTACCATGCACAACACTTGTGAATTATTGGAATTATTCTCCTCCGATTTTTCTTCTTCTTACTTGTCTGCCTTTTCAACCAAGTATACTTAATCAAGTCTGATTACTCGTTTTCCCCCGTTCACATGACCTCCGTTTCCTCATTCTTTTCTGTGAGGCGCCGACACTCTCCCTTGTTTGTCCTGTACTTAAATATATTTTCGTTACGTTACTATAATTGTTTGTATATGTATACATTTGTAAACCGTCGACTAGTGAGGAGAGAGAATCTCATCCTAGTCACGAGGCATATAATCTGTGGTATTTCTTATTAGTTTTTTTGGCTTTGTACATTTTTGTTCTAGATTAACTTTTCTTAAATTTTTCTGGAAATTGAATGAATAAAAATAAAGTACAGAGAATATAAATTTAAGTGTTCAAACTATCTTATCTAACCACAGACTTGTCCAGTATACTCACACACACTGGCATAGGCAGACTTAGGGAAAAGGGGGGGGGCTTGGTGACACACAAAATCACATTTTAATTAGTACACACATAGTGTGGATGCCCTTTTGTAACAGAACATGGGGGCTATTCCCCCCCCCCCTCCCTTCCCTTCCCCCCATGTGTATATGGTCATGCATCATGTTTAGTAGGCACAACACATCCCAATGTCTAAATATCAGAACATTCAGGGTTATGAGAACATACATAATGATTCTCACAATTTGACACAAGGATTCCAAAAGCACAACTACAAACACAATGAAGACAAAAAAGCTTTGATCAGAATATCAAAATATATCTTTTAATCAATTATCGCCTGAGAATTTCTAAAACAGATACATAGACTATATAGATATTAATTTGTTGAAACGATTGTAAAAACATTATCGATATGAAATGTATGATATTGGTGGGCTCTAGTTACTCGAAGAACAGGTATGGAAAAAATCAGACATATCAGGCAACAGATTTCAATAAATTCATCCATGATTCTTACACAATCCAGCTTTAAAATCAGTACTGTAAAAAATTATTATGTTCAAAATAGATGAAATTTATATGAAACTCTCATAAAGAAACGTTTTAAAGTAAAAGAGGACTACACACTACACAACATCATCTTATATTTACTCTTTGGTTTGAAGAGGTCAGTTGACAAAACAGCTGGCCATCCTCAGTGCGCTCTCACCATGAGCCCCGCCCAGTGATTACATTCTGTACAATACGACATTCAAATGAGAACAGGACCCTGATTCTTTATGATTTTTTTGTATAAGATGCTCAAACATCAATTTCGCTACACGTTTCTTTATGCATTGTTTCTTTCTATATGAGGCCTGTTTTCACAAGCTTGAGATAGCCAAATATCCCGCTATTTGAACTATTCCCATCGCAAACTATCCAGCTAATTTGCGTCTTCATCAGGCCGAAGTTGCAATTAGCGGGATATTTGGTCGGGATTGTCATCCCAAGATATCTTGGGATAGGTTGCAAAATATCCCACTATTATGGCAAAATATCCAGCTATTTGTCCGGTGCGTCTTCAACAGACCGAAGACTCGCACTATGCGCGAATGTTGAGCAAAATATCTTGAGCTAATTTCTCAAGGTCGAGTTTCAAGTTTCGAGGTCGAATCTCGAGCTGATGAAGACGCGATTTGTAACTTCGGGATTATTTCCCAAATCAGAAATAGCAGGCTATTTGGCAATCTCGAGATGATGAAGACGCACCTACTTAGACTTTGGTAGAATGGTAAAAAGGTAATCAGTTATAGTACAGTTATACAATTCTCATATAGCGATATAATGACTTCCACATTACGGCGCTCTAGCATTTCAAGGAATGAATTCCTGTCAGGTACCCATTTACATCACCCGGGTTGAGTGTGGCAAATGTAGATCAATGTCTTGCCAAAGGACATTAGTGCCGCGGCAGGACTTGAACTGCGGACCTTGTGAACCACAGTCCGGGGACGTATCCACTCAATCACGAAACCCTCTACATGCATCATATATATTCTAATAACAATATTCAGCCTAGACAGTTATTGCTTTCTCCATTTTTATTCTTTCTCTATTTCATGGGGGGGGGGGGGTACCATGTTAGAACTTGTATGGAGTATTGAAGAAAAAAAATCCCTCTACCTTACCGCAATTATCCAATGAGACTTGGATTCAGATTTGCAAGTTACATGTATCTGTATTCCAATATAAGCAGATACCGTATTCATTTCAATGTCTTGATATACATTGTTGTTTATTCATCTTTATTCAAGAACATATAACACATATAACATAATAATAAAGATGTTACATAAAACCCAGGGCTAAGATTTGAATTACATTGGATGCATCTCATGCAGGGTCAAACAATTACAATACACAATAACAAAACGGAAAAGAGAACATTATAACAACAGTTTTTTTTTTTTATGAAAACATTAATAATTCCTGACAAAGAAAAAACAAAATTATATTCTCAATTAGGAATACCTAACTATCTATTTATATACCGTGGTCATATCTATCAATCTCTTCTTAGTATCATGAGTTATCAACCACAGGAACCTATCTCCATAGAGAGAGAGTTGAAGAGAGGGAGAAGGAGAGGGAGAGAGAGAGAGAGAAAGAGATATATATTTCAGGGTAGTCTAATAGCATGAAAGCATTTTATTCCCGATCTTTTGATCAGTGAATGATATTAATCTCAGGGCTTCCTTGTTGAGTGGGTTCATTGTACATGGGACCGCACCCACTATCAGGTCCAAACCGCACCCCATGAGGGTAGCAATGCCAGGTATCTGCGGTCTCCATCATCCAAGAATGCAGCTGAGTGGTCATGTTCTGCCTGACCTCCTGGTGATCAGGGTCATCAGCCAGGTTAATCAACTCATGGGGGTCATTCTGCAGGTCGTAGAGTTCCCACTCGTCACGGTAGTAGTAGTCTTCCAGCGTCTTGAACCAGTTTGTAGGCTTCCCGCTGACGGTGTTGTTGAGGATCTCCAGGAAGGTCGGGCAGGCATAGAGGTCGGTAGCCACGGGGTACGGAGCCCGGTTGTTGAGGTTGTGGATGAGGCGGTAGCGACGGTTGCGCAAGACACGCATTGGGTAGTACATGGTGACCTCGTGGAAGTTGTGGCTGGCGTAGACATGGTCCCAGCCTGTGCCGGGCTCGCTCTCAGTGATAGGCACCATCGAGTGACCGGTTAATGCGGCGCTGGGTTGCTTCTTCGTCTCATCAGGAGTGGGAAACTCGTTGGGCTTGGGGATTGGCTTTGTGGTCTTCTCTTCCTCCTCACCAGGCATAGGTATACCAAACCAGTCCAATACTGTAGGTACGATATCCATTGTACTCGTCATGGCATCGCTCACCTGAGATTGAAAACATACAAACATCAAACATTTTACTATCATTGTTCATAAGTTTGATCTTAATCTTGATCATGGAGTGGTCATGGTTATGGTATTCAGTAGTTCATTAATTTAACTTTCAATCAAAGAAGTTGAGGTTTATCCTAGGGATAAAACTGGATACCTGATACCACAACGTAATTTTCATGGGCTCACCGTTCTCCTTAAAACAAGTTTCCAGTGTAACACAATTTCCACTTGAAGCACAAATGTAATAAATGTGCTTTCAAGCTACAGTATGCAAGCTATTATAGTTGATACACAGCTATTAAGTATTCCAAATTGTAATATATCTAATGCATGCTGACATACCTGCCCCCAGCGATGCTTGTCGAAAGGGTTAGAAATAAGCATAGGTTCCCCCATCCCTGGTTCAAACAGGTTGGTCTTAGCATTGGGGAATGGGATACCATTATCAGCTGTGTAGACGATGAGAGTATCGTTGAGATGACCGACACGCTCTAATTCAGCCAGCAGCATGCTAATACCTGGAAGAAAAAAGAAGAAGTTTTGTTGGATATTTGTCATGAATGAACAGTGCATCGTTGCAAGTCCTGTTACACTATTTGACTGCATTCAAGTTAACAACAGGAGAGTGATTTGGGAACAATTAATCGCTACCATATATAGTATAGTATTAATGACTGCTTTGAGAGAAATAGTTGTTTTTATAAGCTCAAGGGAAGGTTAGAATTGTGCTATTACCCGAGGCGTGCCGAGGGGAATAGCCCAATTGTAACCTTCCCGAGAGCGTATAAAAACAACTATTTCTTGAATATTAAAGCAGTCATTAATACTTTTATATGCCGAAAAAAAATAGACTAAAAAATAAAAAATAAAAAATACTTTTTTTTTTTGTCGAAGATGAGATTCGAACTCTTGCGTACAAAAGGTGATGTATCTAAAGTCAGCGCCTCAGACCTCTCGGCCATCGCGCGCTGTTAACATGCTTGGCAGTTTTGTACGATATATACATTAAAATGAATTGAAACCGGCTTCGCGTGTGATGAATGCTTCGCAAAAGCTCCATATACGGACTCTTATTTTACTTTTGCAATGCATATTGGCACGAACTTAGATCAAGATCTATCGGCAGATGTTGTTTTTTGGTTTTTGGAAGTTTATTTTCGTCTTCATGTCAACAATGCAAGATAAAATTGTCGGTAAGAATTCAATTGTATTGAAATTACCGACCAATTATTCGCACACATACGGTATCCTCAATCGCTCAAACCATTTTTTAACATGTAAACCTATGGGGTAACCATGGAGACTGAACTAGTTTTTTAATAACCATGGTTATTAAAAATATTAAATGTTTTATGCATGGTTACCGGGAATTTTACAGGAACAGTTGAAGTTTATGAATGCAATTTCGACCAATCAGATGGCTGGATTACTTAAGTGAGGTATATAATTATCTATATTTAACCATCAAACATCAATATAGTGTGAAACACTTCCCTCAATAGGAAGTTAACAATCACCATCTGGATATAAGTAAAGCTCTTGGAAATACTTGATTACTGCAAAACATGTCTAAATATATACATTGAATATTATATATTGAAGAATTGTTTATCTAAAAAATGGTGTGCTAATTTTTCAAAAGATGTGCAGGATTCTAAAGAAAAATTTGAGATCTTGCTGTGTTGGGAGGTGGTCACGAAGGGGCCATCACCCCGTCAAAGTCCTATTACTTATTAGGGTCTTTAAAGTCGTTACTGGATAGTCTGATCTATTCAATAACAATGAAGATAACTATATAGCAATATATCATTCCCAAATCACTCCCCTTTTGTTTACTAGTATGTTTAAAATGAATTGGAAACCATTGCTGCATGGAGGTATGTATTGAACTCAATGAGTACTCCTTCCATGTGATATCAGTGGCAGAAGGGATAGAGGCAATATCCATATTGACAAAACCGAAGATCTTATGGGTGCTTTAAAAAATCAGTGAGGTCCGACCACTTGCATCATTATGGTTATCCATACAATAAGTAATTCACTATCCACATAGTTAATAGTTATTGCTATTTAAGCCTATAGTTTAGAGTTAAGAGGCCGAGGTAGTAGCACAAAAAGAAGAGTCCAGAACGCAAAAATGTATAATTGTTGAAAATCACAATTTTACCATATGGAGGTACAACCGCATTGTTACTTTGGCAATACTTAACATATCCATATGGTTTTCAACATTTGGACATTATTTTTGATGCTCTTTCGGAAAATGAAAAAAAAATTGAGAAATTCTAAAAATAGATTTTGATGACGTCACACTTCACCACTCTATGCACTTTGCGTTTTGGAAGCGTCTTTTCGTGCCCCTGCGTTTCGCTAAGCTGCATGTCTAAAAAGAGCTTTACCTGCGTCCAGTCTGCTGAGTGATGTATACTGCTTGGTGATGTCGATTCTTGTTGTCAAGGTATCAGGCAGAAAGTATGGAACCTCTACATCTTTTGGGTCGTAGTAGGTTGGCTTCCAGTCGTCAATGATCCCCATACCCTTCTCGCCGTTGCCAAATTTTTCACAGAACTCCCCGTACTGGCCCCCGCATCGATGGGCATCATTGAACCCCATGTACAGCATGAATGGGCTGAAAGTGGATCGTTAAAATAGATAAATATATCGGTTACTAATTAATTGGTTATTAAAGATCTTGTGATTGTTAACTATATCAATTTTCATGGGGAGAATTTTTGCATTTATGGCAAAAATTCAGAGTTTCGATACACTGGTGTGTATTTTGTGGCATGAAATTCGAAAGAATGTTTCACACTTTCTAGTTTTACAGTGCATCTGAATGACAGTTGGGCAATTCAATGGAAAATGTTCACAAACCAAAATCATACAAGTTGCAATAACTCCGGAAATATGTGAGCCACTGCGATAAATTTGGTATCAAACAAAAGAGCTCATCAAGCTCTTTTCTTTCAGTGGTATATTATTAGGAGTGACGAACATTTATTCATAATTTTCTTCAGAACACTCATTTTTAGGGCAAAATATTTTACACCTCATTCACTTGTTGGACACAAAACTGTGAGTACCCTTAGTTTGATGGATTCTTAAGCTATTATGTATGCTATACTATTAAACCTACGTTGTGTTGTTCTGCTGTGCAAAGAACTCTCTGACATAGAGTTTCATCTGGGTAATGTTCCTTGCACACTGTAGCATGTTGAGGGTATCACTATCCCTTTCAAAGTCAAACTTGTAGACGTACTTTGGTCCAACATGCTTCTTGCCAATCATACCTACAGTAGTTTGGAAAACATTAGGGAAGATTTACTTGAAGGATTAGCACATATTGTGCCATTCCATGGCCATGCCAAGGGCAGAAAATCCCATCAAATAATTGCACTGTTTAACATGTATACAGCAGTGCAGAGACTACTTTTAGTGAAGCTTTTGCACTATCTTTTGACACATTAAACACAAGTTGAAATCACTGAAAGTTTATAGTCTATTTCCAATGCAGTACTGTGTGATTCGAATGGGAACAATATTTTTTGTGACGTTTCTTTGAATAGTCAATATTTTCATGGACAAATTGACATTTTTTTCCCAGTCAAATTTTGTAATTCACTTTTACATTGGTTAATTCAATGAACATTTTTTTTTCATCTTAAAAAAGTGAAGGAGTGGAAAGTCAGATTAATTGTTCTAATTTGAGGAGGGTAAGCTGATTAATTCAGGAAAAACCCCTCTAAATAAGCCAGTTCACGGTTGCAGTCTGAGCATGAGCAGATAAAGGTCATTGCAGAACAAATTTTTAAATACACGGAGACGAAATACTGGATACGTGCTCATGAATGTTATGTAACATTATTCATTCATGCACATTTAGTGCACTCCATGGTACACAGGTGAAAGTATTCTTTGAAAAGGGGGGAACAAAGGCTATTTATAAAAGCACCTCCATCGCTATAGGAGTGATTATATCAAAATGTATAAAGTGGGACCTCTTCATGTTTTGAAGATCTGTGGATATTCGGGGTCATTGCAGTAAGGTGCTAACCGTGAACTGGTCTATTGCTTTGGGTTACCTAAAGCTTATTACCCTCAAGCTACTGAATCAAAGTCAAGTTAAAGAAGGACTAGACCACTACACCTCTGCAAGGGATACAAGAATGACTGCTGCTAAAATGTCTGTATAAACAAAAAATTCTAATTCAGCTGCCAACTCTGGAACTAACCTGTATGGATGCCATATGGCTTTAGGAGGAGGGGCAGACTCTTCACCGTATCAAACGACATGAAGTGGTTCTCCTGGTGGTGAAGTCCGTACATCCCGTTCTGGTGCTGCGGCATGCCCGTCAGGATCACTGATCGACTCGGCGAGCAACTGCTGACCGAGGTGTATGCGTTACGCACAGTCACGCTCTGCTGAGCAAGCCGTGCCAGATTGGGCATTTTGCAGGCGGTGTGGTTGTAGACGGATGTTTCAAACCCAACATCGTCAGCTGTGCCGTGGATTTTGTGAAGGAATGGGAGAGAGAGAGAGAGAAACATGAAAACAAAATGAAACATTATAGAATGTAAAAGAGGAAGATTATTGTGAGTGATTTACATGTATGCTCTAATATGTTGTGTTGCCTTTGAGTTTGAAGTGTCCTCTGAGATTATTCCCTCCCTACAAATTTTTACACAAAGCCCCAAGTATTATAGATGAACTACCAAAAGATAGCAGAAAATATCTTTATTTATCAGACATAAAGCATATATTTCCCAAATTATTAGTATTTCATTGTAATGTTGTCAAATACACATATCTTTGGGAGACTCATATAACTTCAGAAATAAGTTAATTGAAATTCTATTTAAAAAATCATGAAGTCAAATTCATGAAAAGTTAGAAGGAAATATTTCCCCTCAGCTTAAAGTTGATACTCTAAGACAATCCCAAATACTGAGATAATTACATAAATAGAAAGCTTTTAACCCCCATAATAACACCAAATGGTGTCCACCCGACAAAACAAGTTTAGAATAATGAATTTATTCGAGTAAACTCTACCAAAATATCTAAGTCTGAAACCCGGAAGTGCACGTAGAGTCGGGCCTCTATCCGTGACGTAACGAACGAGAGTCATGGGCTCAGTGAGAGTGAATGGCAGTGATATCCCTACTTAAATGCTATCCTGTCAGAGCTTAGATTTGTTGTTGTTAAGGAGTATATTTGATGGATTTTCTGTTTTCATTTGAATGAAGAATAACGAAGCAACATTTTCCAGTCGCTGATTTCTTTTTATATCCTCATATTCACCTATTTGGTAGAAATTTAAGACGAGTTTACTGCTTAGGAATTAAAGTTAAATCGTGCACTTATGAATAGGCGGATGCATTAAATTGTCATCAGATGTACATGAGCAGTTTTGTAAAACGAATAGGTCTAGAACTATGATAGTACTTACCGTAAATCTCCGTGTATAAGGCGCACTTTTTTGCCGCCGAAAATATTTGAAAGTCGGGGGTGCGCCTTATACACAGGTACAGATTTTTTTTTTTTTTTTTTTTTTTTTTTTTTTTTTTTTTTAAGTTTCGATTTATGGCGCTATGCCTGGCAATGTCTCCCAGCTCAGTTATCAGTGTGTTGACTCACCACTCGGAAACTACAACAACACTCATTTTTTTTCCCTATTCAATACATGCATGACTATTGATGTTTGGCATAGAACACAATGTTTCTGCTAGGTGATGTGATGAGGCTGGTGTGGGACACTTGGTATCATGAAGCCTTAGAGTCTGGACCTGTTTGTAATTTACATTAATGACCTTACACATTCTTCTACAACGACATTGTTACTATTATTTGTGACAAGTTCACAACTTCAACTGCACCTCGATGTAAAATAAAGATCCTTCCCCGCGTGGGTTTTCGGCAACAAAACAAAACAACAAAACAAAAAATGATTTTTTTTTTTGTTTTTTTTTGGCCCCCCAAAAAGGGGTGCGCCTTATACACAGGTGCGCCTTATACACGGAGATTTACGGTATCATAGATGTGTGTGACTGCCTCAAAAAAGGATACAGTACCAGTTAAACATTTTATGTTGTAAAATATCAAACTTGAACGAGATCATGCAAGCGCGCTTCCTCTATAATATTTTGGCGAGTGATGCGGCTCTTGCATGAACGTTCGTGGAGCGAGCAGAATCGGGAGGTAAGACCAAGCCGCTGCGAGCTGCTCTAGGCGCTGCTTGCGTGTGATGGAACGTACGTGCGCTAGTTATATGTTTATCGGCAATTGCAAGAGAATGAAAGCGACGTTGCCAGCTAAGAAAAACAACTAACAAAGACTTGCTCCTGACTACCGGTGTCAGAATTGGTAGATGAAGGATGTTCAGGGCCAAGGAAGGCGAAAGACATGGGAAAAAGGAAGAAGAAACCACCGGGAGATAATGAACTGTGCATGGGGGTAGACAGCTACTGTTCACTCCGTGCCTGGGCCGATTTCAACACCAAAACAAAAATTACATGGTGAAAATATCGACTAATAGCACATCGTTGGCATGTATATGTCATAATTTTTAAAAGGGGAATTGATATTAATACTATGAAGTACTAGGGGAAGGTAAAGAATTGTACATAGAATTATGATTTATTAGACTTTTCAGCCTTTGAAACAAAAATATGCAGAAAATCGTATCACTCTGCACATGTTTGCTATGGAACATCCGGGTACGTGAATATACTCTCTCCCGGACGTGAGGTCATAAATAGTAGACCAGCGTCGTGACTGATTTCTATGCAAAGAGAGGCGGATATTTTAGACATTTCAATTGAGGATTTCGAGTAGACAGAATTTTTTGTGATATACTAAGTAATTGAAAAACTTAAAAATAACATATACTTGCGGTAGGTAACAAATTAGGGGACATTTATTTGCTTAGAGTATCAACTTTAAACAGAAGAACCTTCAAGGACAAAAACTGCATTAAACAAACCCCAGATATTGTGATTTACAGCAAAAGTTGAAGGGGAGGCAGACAATAAGTAAACCTAAACTACTGTCACACTACAGTGATGAACACCACTGAACAAGAATACAAGATTGCACAGATTCAATCCAAAGCTATTTAAGTCCCCAATACAGTTGTATTAGAGTAACAGGCCATAGAAATGTAGGGTAGCTACATGAAGGTCTATTGTCATTATTGTTACTTTTTTATTAACAAAATCTCCTGGGGAAATTTTTCTAGGATAGGTCTGGTTACACCAATACAACTTCTTCTTTTCTTGCCCATTCATCAAGTCGCATTCAGCAAGTCGCATTCAGCAGGTCACAGAACATGTGAAAGTGATTTAGTGCTGTACATACACAGCAATGGATACTATAATATACCAGTACTTGCACCCAGTTCAAACCTCAAGAGGGTTCCTGACATAATGCGATACCAAGGCTAAAACCGTTATTTCAGAAATTGACCTCTATGAGTCTATGACCTTTGACCAAACAGCAAGTCCAGAAAACAAATTCATATAGCAGATGTTTGGGTTACAAACAAGAGGAGAAGAAAAAAATGTCAAGGGACTCAAATAAGGAAAGAAGAGGTCAAGAGGATGTTTAACTTCCGTGGTCAAAGCCATCTTACAACATAAACCTGAAGGGGGGGGGGGTGCTGGTGGAGGAGGGTGATCAAAGGAACATTTTATTTTAATTGCGGTCTTAAATTCTTTATTTTCAATGGCTAATTCTTAATACATGTACCAGGAACTCTTTTGTTCACCAAGTCACCAATAGGTACACAGTAGTAGACCTACATTGTATGTTCATTTTCCATGGGTAAACAGACAATATTAAATTTTCGGTGACATTCAGGGACACTTACGGTAGTTTTTTTAATAAGGTACATCACATTGCCAACAGAAAAATCTGCCATTTTCACATACACCACATGCAGAGCTACCAAGTATCATGCATTAGGCGTGACATCACGCATTTCGAGGGTCTGAAAATGCTCTTACGCACCACGCGCGCGCTAGATTTTGAAAAAACGCTATACCTTATACGTGTGTTATAGTATACCCTTGCACACGCACTTGAGCGCCGAATCATGAAAATGTCACGCATTGCCAATCTTTGAACTTGGCGTCTCTGCACATGATTTTGCATTTACGGCAAAATCAACATCGCAATTAAACTCTTCGACGTCAGCATTTTTGTAAAGTAAATCAGCAACACGTAAGCAAATCGCCATCTCTGCAGTAACAAATTGCCATTTAAAAAAAAATTCTAGACAGATTTCAAACTAGGCAAAGTGTAGACCGAATTTTCCGTCTCTTTCGTTCGTTAGCCTCTTATTGGGGTAGGGTCGGCTGAGAGCCGACCCTACCCCAATAAGAGGCTAACGAACAAAAGAGATAGCCGACCCTACCCCAATAAGACTAGGCTAACGAACGAAAGAGACGGAAAATTCGGTAGAGATCGAGCCGACCCTACCCCAATAAGAGGCTAACGAACGAAAGAGACGGAAAATTCGGTAGAGATCGAGCCGACCCTACCCTAATAAGACTAAGAGGCTAACGAACGAAAGAGACGGAAAATTCGGTCTAGCTAGCAAAGTGCTTTGTACAAGCAGAAGAATTAAGAATTTCTTTGAAGAATCATGTAGTGAATTTTTAAGGTAGTTTGCAATGTTCCCTTGTGTTGTGCGGGAATGGGTGATTAGTGATTAAAAACACATTTGAGGTTTTGTTTACAGTACACATTGTTTATCGAATACTTGTCTTGGTGATTACCGGTATCGGTATAAATAATCAATCATCAAATTTCAAGCACCAGAACTTCAGAAGTGCAAAAAAAACACCAAACATTGACCAAGCATGAAGCCTGAAGCTGAAGGGAACTATCAAGTAGAGATAAATAACTGTCTGGAATGGGGTAGGGTCTAGATCTATTCTTCAATAAAACTGACACTTGTCAACCTTCCCGAAGAGGCGGGGCGGGGCGGTCAGTGGAGCCCCCCTATCTCATGCGTACACGAACTCCGCCTCCAGCTCCAGTCTAGTCAGTCACCAGCGCAGTGCAAATCTGAAAAGTGAAAGTCAAATTTAATCTCATCTAATTCAACTTACCTATTATAAGGAGAACATTTCGCTTGTCATGAGGTGGTTGAGCTGAAACCAGAGGTAGGAGAATACACACCAACAAAACATAAACAGCCATTTTGGCTGTGTCTTGATTTAGGCCGAAACGCGAAATAGCCTTTTCTACAGCAATATTATTACAGTGTTATCACATATGTCACGTGATATGAGTGAGGGACTCATTGTTATTTCCAGGGGCGGGGAAGTGGTTACCAGGGGTCCGACCCCCCCCCCCCCCCATAGGCGCCGGAAGTGGGGGGGGGGCAGCTCCCCCCCCCCCCCCCAATCAAAAAAGTGGGGGGGGGGGGGCAAAACGCATTTTTGCCCCCCCCCCCAAAACGCCCCCCCCCCCTCCAAAAAAAAAAAAAAAAGAAGCAGTAAAGAAGTAAACATGGTTTGTATTTTTAACCCAAAAGAACATAACAATAATAAAAACCTGAATTAAATCACATAATAATTCCATTCAAAGAAAAGGAAAGTTCACAGGAATTTAATTTCTTAAACATTGCGCATGCCATCTATACGGTATTGATCAATGGAGGTCTGTATAATAGCGATACGCGCATATCGTTGACATATTGTGCGAGAATGGGAAAACGTGTCTGTTTTTTGTTGTTATAGGGGTGAGAAGACATGAGCCCCTGAACGCTGGCGTAATGATGGGGGGGGGGGGGGGGGTGTATTTCTTATTCGATACCAGTGATTTACAAATGTTGCTGTTATGACATGATTTTCCGGTATTTTTTCTCCATTTTTTTTGTAAGTCACACCTTTTTATGCGTTTGTTGGCAAATAAGAAATTCCCAAATTACAGTCGGACGAAAAATACGCTTATTTAGAAGGCTTTATGTCATGGTCTGCAAAGTGGCTGGGCTCGAGCCCCCCCCCCCCCCCCCCCCCACCCCCCCCTCACTTTTTGAAAAAGTTTGTTAAAGAGAAAAAGAAAGAAAGACGGAGAGAAAAAATAAGTGACCTAGCTGCCAATGTCACAAATAAGGTATAAAACATGCTCATCTGACCGTAATTAAATGCCTATAAAACCCCAGAGCTTACGGGGGCTCCGCCCCCGTACCCCACCAAGGGCCCTAAGGCGGTCCCCCGGATGCTCATCTGACCGTAATTAAATACCTAAAACCCCTGAGCTTTCAGGGGCTCTGCCCCCTGGACCCCACCAAGGGCCCTAAGGCGGTCCCTCGGATGCTCATCTGACCGTAATTAAATACCTAAAACCCCCGAGCTTTCAGGGGCTCTGTCCCCTAGACCCCACCAAGGGCCCTAAGGCGGGCCCCTGGGTGCTCATCTGACCGTAATTAAAAACCTAAAACCCCTGAGCTTCCGGGGGCTCTGCCCCCTGGACCCCAACAAGGGCCCTAAGGCGGGCCCCTGGATGCTCATCTGACCCTAATTAAATACCTAAAACCCCTGAGCTTTCGGGGGCTCTGCCCCCTGGAACACGTCAATGGCCTTAAAGAGGGCCCCTGGATGCTCATCTGACCGTAATTAAATACCTAAAACCCCTGAGCTTCCGGGGGCTCAGCCCCTTGACCCCCTGCCGAGGCTCATGCCCTGGACCCCACGCCAATTTACGCTCTACCCGCGGAAAAACGTTCCGCGGGACCTGCAAGTAATGTGTTAGACTGGTGGTGATGCAGATTTTTCGTCTGCCCCCCCCCCCCTTCCGAACGTTTTTTCTCATTACGTCACTGCCCCTGGAAGGTGAGCCCCCTTGAATGTTTGCCCCCCCCCAATCCCAAACTGCTTCCGGCGCGCCTGCCCCCCCCCCCTTTAATTTCTGTCCTTTTTTTATTTCTCAGAGGCAATAATTTCAAGTTGATTAAATAATAGAATTATCTGGTATAATAAATTCACCTGGGAGTAATTCCTCCACCTCCTCCACCCCGCACAAATAGGCCTACTGGCATAACATAAGATATAAAAGAGTAATATTACTGCTTTATTTAGAGATGCCTATATAATTTACTGATAAGCCAACATTATAACCCTTTTGCACAATGTTATCATTGAATCAATATTTGCAATCTTTTGTATTTACATTGCTTTCTTCTCGTTTTTTCTCTCTATTGTAGGGTTTCTTTTCTGTGCGATTCTTTGTTTTGTTCTGTTTTATTCTTTCCTGTTGTTTTTGTTTTTATTTTATTTTTGTCTTTTGGATCTGCAGTGATCCCTAGCCTTTAATCAAAGTGGCTTTGCAGCTCTGTCAATCTAATGGTTGATCCTTGAAATGCACGGCACGCATGTGTCAACTATCTGCAAACAGATGGAATCGACAAGAGCTACAAAGCCAGCGTGATTAAAGGCTAAGTGGTCCCTGATTTTGTTAAGAGATTTGAGGGAATGTGTAGAAAAGCAGTAAAGTTACCGTTTACATTTTTGATATGGTCTCTTTTTTCAAATTAAATAGTTTCTGAATTTCTGGATTTGTCTGGAAAAATAAAAAAAAGTATCCCTAGTTTTAAGAAAAATAAAAAGCATCCCTAGTTGTAAGAAAAATAAAAATCATTTGGGAGAAGAAAGATATCAAAATTTAGTACAAGATTGATAAATCAAGTGAATTGATACAAAACAAATCAAAGACACATGAAAGTCACACATCAATAAAAACTCTGAAAATTGAATGAGAAACGAAAAACAGCTATCGAGTGTGATATATTCAAAAATTTAATCATATATCACAAATAAAACAATACATTGTACAGTTATATACAGTATCATGAGTAAAATTTTGGATTCTTTCAAACTTAAGTATGCAAATTCAATAGTTAATCATACATAATGATGCTTGGGGGTGTGGGGGTATCGAGGACATTCATAAGAACTGTACCTTCACTTTGACAACCACTCGCAAGAGGACCCTATACATTATTTATAATTTGAGGACTCTTTCAAATAGGGGTACTATATTTAGTTGCTCTATTTGCACAGAAAAAGAGTAGGTCTTTGGTTATGACGTAAATGTCCAGATCGCCCTCGGGACGTTACATTCCCACAAACATGTGTGTCCTCGAACATGTCATAATATTCTGATGTTTAGTTTGTTTACGATTTATTGCCGTTTGGTCTACAGCCAATTAGTCTTCTACCCAATTGGTCTATTCCCATATTGCCTACACCAAAGACCTTGAACATGTAATAATATACCGTTTACGATTTATTGCCATTTGGTCTAGTGCCAGTTAGTCTCCTTCCCGATTGGGTTATTCCCATATGGTCTACACCAAGTCCAGACCCCCAAAATAAAAATAAAATATCAATATGCAACATAAAAAAGCAATTATCTGTTTGGAGCCAGTATGGTATTAGCTCTAAAAATGATATGATTTAACACCCTTCTGGCTCCAAAAAGACTATACAGTGGAACCTCAGTATAAGGAGCTCTGATATAACCAGGTATCTGTTATAACACAGTGATTTTGCTGGTCCCAGCTCTTTACATTCTTTTGTTTTTTTACCCTGATAAAACAAGGTTATAACGAGTTTCCACTGTATATCAATTAAAATTGCCTCGCCTTCTTATACATATCAGTCAATTTTGTCATACAAATGTATTACAAACTTACATCAACTTTTCTTGACCAAGGCAAAAATGGATGAAAATGATGGAAATTTCATCAACTGCAATATAGTGTTTTACAATAATGATTTCAACACAAAAGATACATCTACGCAAAATTGCAAATCTCCATGATCTCCAAGTCTTTCAACCTTCCCTTACATGATGGATATGTATTTCTTAGCCTTTGTCTTTCCGTTTGAAGATATAGGATGCAATTTTGCTTATTCAATACAGCGCCATGTAGCGACACTAGTGTTTTGTTGATTTCATGTGAGGCATCATGGGAAAGAGTCGATACAAACATCCGCTGTGACAATGTTATAGGAGATAAGGGTGTTTATCAGAATTTGTGGTGGGTGAGGTTTAAATAGCTTATCCGGGTAAAATTTATGAGCTGATTCCCAAAATATCAGTATAATTGACCCTACTTACGTTTTAGTAATTTTTGCCAAAACTGACCTTTATTGTCACTTTTAGACAGGGCTAGTTTTTTGCAGATAGTTAATATCAGCAAAGGAGACATTTGACGAGCCTATTCTGTGTATAAATGTGCCCTGATGCATGAAGTACAGTCAAACCTGCTTTAGTGACCACCTGTCTACAAAGCCACATTTTTTGTTTCCCTTGAAAATGGTTACACACTGAAACATGTAATAAAGGAACCTGTCTTCAAAGACCACCTGTCTACAAAGACTACTTTTTGTGTTTCCCTTGGGCAGTCGCTATAGACAAGTTTGACTGTATAACTATAAACATAATGTATACATTTAAGCAAATCAATTATCACCAACTCCCTTACATCTTCGTCTCATTAAGATAGAGTTGGGTTTCCTGTTTCACATGTTGAAGTTTAATCTGTCAGTTTTGCCGATTGCAGTAGAAGCTACATATCATTAACAGTGTGTGCATTAGGGCATCCATGCAAAGTAATCATCATCAACTTTCAAGCGTCTTTGTTCTATGGACCTGCGTTTCCTGGCCATAGCCTGTCTTCTTGAATAGGCTGAAGAAGAAACTTTGCCAATTCTATTCAGTGTATTATGCTTCTATGCAAATTAATCATCATCAACTTCCAATCGTTTTGGTTCCCTCCCCTATATTATGGACCTTTGTTTCTTGGCTATTGCCTTTCTTGTCAAATAGGATGAGGAAAAAAAAATTCCAATTCAATTTAGTATAAGCATAAATAATATTAACACAATGTAGGTAGGCATCTATGCAAATTAATCATCATCAGCTCCCAGCATCTTTGTTTCCTCCCCTATATGATAGACCTGCGGTTCTTGCCCATCTTGTTGAATAGGATGAAGAAGCAACTTTGCCAATTCAATTCAGTTCAGTATAACTATATAGTATGAACACAATATAGGCATCTATGCAAATTAATCATCATCAACTCCCCAGCATCTTTGTTCCCTCCCCTATATGATGGACCTGCGTCTCCTGGCCATCGCCTTTCTTGTCGAATAGATTGAAGATGACGGTGAGCCTGGCTAGGTGAGGGTTCTCATCCTGTAGTCTATTGATCCATTCATTTAACATCCCTCGGTCGCCATCGCTGGCCATACACATGGCGTAGACGTTGCCTTCTGTGGGGGCTGGGGGAAGTTGACCTGGAGGAGACGAAGGCAGAAGAAGAAAAAAACCTAGGACAGAAGTTCTAGCTGAGATGCATTTTAGATAATAGATCAGTTCACGGTTAGCACATCTGCATGTGCAGAATAGCAATTGAATCTGATGATGGGGGTAACATAATAATAATAATAAAAATTAGCTCACATTTATAATGCGCCTAATACTTTGTTTCTAGGCGCAGCACATATTATAACCCCGGTCATCAGATTCAGGCTTACGCAACACAATGTATGCACATTTTCCACTCCCTGGGGAGCATTCCAAACATAAGTTGGAAGTGCTTTACTAATGTAATTACAATTGATTTTGTTCATACCTCTTTCATACATAAGGGGCTCCTGTAACTCCAATGGGTCTGTTCTCAATACATAGTAAGACTGAACGGTTGTCTTGAGCCAGAGAGTGTATGGTCCTTCCACATAGAGCGGTCTGAAGATTTGGTGCTGGGACAGGTCCTCTTTCTGCTCTGGACTCTGCACACTGGTAATGTAGTCCCGGCCTTGGAGGTCTGAGTAGTCCTGGTCTTGGACCATTACTGATGTCTCACTGGACCTGTCGACCTAAAATGAATGAATGAACAATAATAAGTCACTTTAAGGAATCATTTTGAAAGTCTTCTCATGTGATTGGATTGGGCTTAAATTGGATTTAAAATTGGAAATTATTATCATTTGAGGAGAGCAACTATTGGGTCTAAAAAAATACCTGTATTCATCACTCCTTTAGCATACTCGCATTGCATACAAAATGCAGTATACAATATTCCATAATTATCACCATAATTTCTTTATTTTGAGAAAAGTTTTCAGTGTCTACCGGTACTTACAGTTAAACCTGATTAAGCGACCACCTGACTTTAAAGACCCAATTTTTGGGGGGTTTAATTTGAAAATTGGTTCTTTCTAAAAACATGAAATAAAGGGACCTGTACATAAAGACCACCTGCCGATGAAGACCATGTTTCTTGTCTCCCTTGAGCGGAATTTTCAAACAGGTTTTGATGTAAAGGGTGATCTAGCTAATGTTAATAACATATAATCTGCCAGTGTACTACCCGCACCCATATTTGTTTACATTTTCCAATGGGCAAAATGTGCGATTAATATGTTATTCATGCTAATTCGCTTTGTGCCCAAAATCAAAGAGGAATTTGAAGACCTTCCAAATGACGTCCATGAGGATGGTAAAACTGGGCCATGCCCCCATTTTTTTAAACCTATATATTTACATTATAGTACAAAAAGTGCCCTCCACCCCCTCCCTTCTTTATGTGATTCCCTTTTTAAAAAATGTGATAATCCTTTTTTTCTCTCGTTTTTTGTGCTCACTTGTCAGCGAAATTTGGCAAATATTATCCTCCCTCTTTTGCACAATCCTGGATATACCCCCTTTGAGGGAGTGAGGATAAACTCTTGTCACTTACACTATAAACCGTAAACTCTGCCTCATATTCTGATATTCTCTTGAGTCCAATCTCGCTGAGTTTGATGGGGTCGCTTGGCATCTCCTTGGGTAGAGGGAAAGGATTGATGTTCCGAAACTTGGGGAACCAGTACATCAGACGCTGGTACTTCTTGATCGGATGGGCATTCCGTCCAAAGATTGCGAGTAGGATTTCCTTGGTATTATTGTTAGGTAAGACAGCTTTTCATTGGAAACAAAAATGAAAATAATTTAAAACATCCTTTTTTTTAAAGAAAATGGAAAATGATGATGGTAATTTATGGACTACAAAGTCAAAGAGCGTAACCTTATTACAGGAAACAAGAGGAAGAATCAATTACTGACAAAAAACCAAGAACATGATCCTGAGAAATGTGCAAGATAGTGTCTGGATCCAAATTCTTATATACATAATACAATGGGAATGGGAAGTCTAACCCTATGGTTTTCTTATTCATTTGAAATAAAACATTGCTCAGAATAATACTACATTTTTTGAAAAATTAGAAATATACCGGGTATACATTTTTCCTCAAGCAACAGACTAATTACCTACTGGGCAACTCACTTTAACCAGTCGTTGGGGAACAAATGCCGTAACACATTAATTGATAGCGAAAGGCATGACCAAAGCAGACTTTAGCTTAGTCATATTGAGAGAAGCATAATGGTACAGCACCATATCAAAATGCAGAGACATATCCTAGGGATAATTAGATACCTTTGAAATATTGAAGGGGCAATGTACATGTAGCATCATGGCAAGATACCTTTGACGTATCTTGGGCGGTAATTTGAGACTCATCAGACTCACCATTGTCTTCCATTTGCTGTAGAACCTTGATGCCACACACCTGTTGCTCAGGGAAATGATTGAACATGGTCTGGTAAGCATTCTTAGCAACGTACTTCCCTTTGGGGAAGACATCAAGCAACGTGTTATACGCTTCCACATCCTTCTCCACACCAAAGGCCTTCATGTACCTCAGGGCGGTCTCGATGAACTGCACGTGGCCCCTGCGCCTCTTGTCCATCTCCGTGAAGGTCGTGACGACCTCCTTGAAAGCACCTTTATTTGGTGAATCGTTCGTGGCCTCCTCAAAGAGAGTCTTGGAGAGGACCATAGAATTCCTCTCTACTCTGGAGATGCCCGATCCTGCAGGGATGTCTGAATCTCTCAGGCATCTGGCACAGGTATGAAATGATGGCGTAGCCTGAAATTTCAAAAGTATAACAGAAATCTTAGGCATCATTAATATTTTTTGTCGGATTATGCAGGTCGGTACGCAAATATAAATATTAATCATACTACATTTGCAGCTTGGAAGGAGTACGAACTGATAGATTCAATTTTTATAGTTTCAAAATCATAATTTGTTTTACCTGCGAGACTTTTGCCTATTCATTGCTACAGTCATCATCAGACCGACGCTTTATCGCCACTAGATGGGGTAGTATGATACATGTAGTATGAACTGATGTGCGCAAAGCACAACAGGGCCCTTATTGTGAACCCTAGATGCTCTGGTATTCCTTGTTGCTGTCTGGTGCAGTCTGAGCCATATTTTGAAGTAAATTTCAAACAAGTTCTATTAAAGATTTATATTTCAGAAATAATTGTGGTAAAGAATAACTTTTAACATCTTTAATTTCATTTTCCATGTTTTTCTAAACTTTCATGATCTTTCTGTTCCCCTTGTGGTATAATAATTATACAAATTTATACAGTGTTTGTTTCAGATTTTCTATTTCAGGTATTTTCTAAAATTAAAATGTGGAAATCAGCGACATTAAATTTGAGCTTAGAACTTAAACATCGATTGAAGGGTCTTACCTGATAATGTTTTGGGAAATGTCTTTGCACAAACTGTAGAGGGAGGTTTCTAGTAGAAGGTGTTGTCCCAAGCTTCATGCAAGTTCGCATCATGTGGCGTCCTAGGGAGGCCATGGCTTAAGTCTTCGGTCTAATCACTCACTTATATCTGTATGCAAATTGAAACCAAAATAAAATACAAATTAAATCTCATTTGTGAAGGGAAATTGATTGTACTGTGTTTACAGTGTTGTCTAAAGTAGCCATACGTAACAAATACGACCAGCCAGCATGCATACACAGACCACACGTTTCGAGGTCTAGTCTGACGTGTGGTGGATCTTGAAGTATACCAATCAATCAAAATAATTTGTGTAAGGCTGCAATGTATACATTCATCCTAAACAAAATAAATTACTGGGCTTTATCCGTTTAGACTTACAGGCCAGGCCTTTGATATAAATTATAAGGAGTAGACTAGCTATGGAAAATTAAATGCAAAAATGGCTGATTTTGCGTTGCCAATTTGATACAAATTTAGCAATTAGTTTAGAGTAAAAAGGCGCAAGAGTGTATGTCACTGATCGTTGCTGAAATCTGCGACACTCCCATCCAAAGGCAAAGATACACGGTGACGGTGCAGTGTATCCACACACACTTTAATTGTTTTTTTTAAAAAATGTTTTTGCGTTACAAATTTGATACTTCCTTAGGCTTTACATTATAACAACAATTAGTTATTAAAAGCTCGCACGTACAGAGTTTTCTAATTCAGCAAACTCTGTGCATGGTCTTTTGAATACTTAAATAATCACTATTATCGTAAAGTACAAATCAAATTGGCAATCATCTATTATTTAACGAGTTGCAGTTTTGTCGCTACACACTACACAATACTAAGTAAATGGGACTGAACTGAAAAATTCCGGTTCTCTGATTAACAAACATGTATTTGTATGATTAAAATGACAATAAATGATATCATTAATGAGTAAGAATAGTTTACCCTATATACCATGCCCTTGGCGTGACGTCCACCGTTCAGCTACTTCATTTGCACGGCCATCCTCGATCCTCTATCTCTTTCTTTCTGTCGCGTGCTACTGCTAGCACCTCTCCACTCTGGCAAGGTAAGCATAGAGAGTCAATGACCTCTAGCACTGGATTAGGTGTTAATAGGCAGCATTTGAATACATGAATAGTCAATACACTCATAACACACATATGCACACAATTATACCGATGCGGCTCATCGGCAAGTTTGACAGTGGACTCACATTTTGAATTTTAAAATTATTCTTTCTAACATCAGAAAGTTACAAAAAATTGTATTTTACTGGTATTTAGATGTCATATATCGTCACTAAAATACCGATTTTGAGTGAAATTAGTTGAGTTTTGAAAGTGGTGTTTGAAATGTTGAGAATCAATAGCACAGCTTGTAATACACAGCCAGGATATTAATGCACCTATGTGTGGCGCCTATCTAGCCTACGGGTAACTTAATTGGTATAGTAGTAGTGAGTAGATCTATCCGAGAAAGCTTTGCGAAAAAGGCCGATTTCATATTGCTGGTCTCAGCTCGGCGCCCGAGGCCGAGTGGATGAATGGTTAGGGAATTAGGAACCCTTCTTTTTCTTTTAATTTCTAAGTTTAATTATAGGGGAAGGGTTGGGCATATTGTAAATTACGTACGCCAAAAGTGCCCTTTTTTTACATAGGAGGAGTCCCCCACATAATAGGAACATATGGAGTGCCCCTTTTTCTTTCTATATACCACATTCTTATAAAGTGTATGCCCCCTTTACCTCTGATGATTGCCCCTATTTAAGTCTGAGAGGGGCCCCGTTTTCTTTGTAAGAAGTGCTCCTTCCCCCTATAATTAAGTGCCCCCTTTCACCTCTGTTCCTTTTTCCTTCTTATAAGTGCCCCTAATTATACTTTGAAAGGTGCCCCTTTTCCTTCAAGAATTGCCAGCCTTTTCCTCTGCAATAATTAAGTGTCCTATTCCATTCTTACAAGTGCCCCTTTTCTTCTGTCATGGTAAATGCCCCCTACATCTTAAGTGCCTCGATCCTTCACCTGTGATTATTGCCCCTATTCAAATCTTATAAGCGCCCTTTTTACTTTGACAAGTTCGATCCCCTTTTCCTTTTGCAATAAGTGCCCTTTTCACCTCTGATAAGTGCCCTCCCAGGTCGAAAATCCCATAGAGACCAATAGAGACCATTAGAAAAATTCTATTGGTCTCTAATGGTTTCTGTTGGAGTCTATTGGTTTCTGTTGGACCCATATAATTGAATCCAATAGAGACCATTCAAACCATCAGAAACCAATAGAAACCAATAGAAATAGAAACCAATAGGACCAATAGAAACCAATAGGACCATAGAAACCAATAAGACCAATAGAAACCAATAGGACCAATATATAGGACCAATAGAAACCAATAGGACCAATATAAACTAATAAGACCAATAGAAACCAATAGAACCGAAAGGATCAATAGGACCAATAGGACCAATAGGACCGATAGGACCAATAGAAAACCAATGAGACCAATAGAACCCAATGGAACCAATAGAAACCAATAGGTCCAATAGAAACCAATAGAAACCAACAGCTAAATCTATCTCATGCATATTCATGATTACTTTATACGTGTTCACAGAAAATTACATTTATCATAATTTGTTAAGCAACTTATGACAATGTACATCAATTTTGTGATTTTTATTTTCTTTCGGCAACTAATGACCAATAGATTATTTGTTTAATCATGTTACAATTTCATTCACGTTTTAGCAATAGATATATTGATTATAAGCCCTGTTATAATGATTACTAACCAAGAAACAATTCATGTATGTTTATTATATAGAATAGTACAAGCCTTCTGTTAAAATAAAGTATATCCTTAAACTCACTTCAAGTGATCTATGTGATGAAGTTAATGCAATTGAGATTGGAATATACTTTTTTGGTGGACAGTTGCTAAAATCGATTTTGATTTATCATTATTGATTTACCAATATAAGCCATTGGACTATTGGTTTAAATAGGGAATTCAGGATATGGGACCATTACAAACCCATAGAAAGATCTCCAATGGACCAACAGGAACACATAGACAATATCTAATGGACCAACAGAAACCCATCATAGAAGAAAATATCTAATGGACCAACAGAAACCCATAGAAGACATGGATGGATGCTGGTCCAATAGAAGCTTTCTGTTGGTCCATCAGCATTTCTTTCTGTGGGTTTGTGTTGGACCAATAGATATTTTCTAATGGTTTCTGTGGGTCCATCATTTCACTTTCCCTATTGAAACCATTAGACACCAATAGCTCTAATGGTTTCTGATGGTCCAATAGGATCGGATCCTAATGGAATTTCGACCTGGGCTTTTTATTTTGTCACATGCTTTTCCATCTCTGGTGAATGCCCCTTTTCTGTGCAAGACATGCCCTATTTTTACCTCTGTTATTGATAATTGCCCTTTACTACTTTTCTTTCCGATACCAATAGGCATCCTTTTCCCTTCCTTACTCCATAACAAGTGCTCCTAATTAATGTAATGCGAACAAGAGCAACTTTTTCTTTAATTTCCCCCAGAGCTCTTCGATGTACGCCCATTCACGTTTATTGTTAATATAATTGAAGCTCTAGTATCTCACAATTAGATTCATAGATTGTGCTTAAAACCCCATCAGGATTGATTTTGTACCCTTTTTAAGTTGAAATATGTTTGCACTGTGCTCTCACAAATCTTAAAATGAATATAGACCATATTTTTCTTAGGTGTAAATGTAGGTGAATTGGTTTACTTTCCCATAATTTTTTGTTTTGTCATTTGCTCATGTAATTTTTTTATTATGTTGTTTATATTTTCGAATTTGTCATGATTGTAAAGCGCATAGAGAAATTTTCAATTTATTATGCGCTTAATAAATATTCTCTATTATTATTATTATAAGGCCGGGGGTGTGTTTCATAAAGCTGTTCGTAAAGGTACGCATGACTTTACGAACAACTTGTATATGAAGTGCCAGATAGGATGCCCAAAGTTTTTCCTGATATTTCCAATAACCTCAATTAAATTATGGCAAAAAAATTATTTGCATTAAAAATGTTAGTTATAATAAGAATGTTAATCTACATCTGCACAGTTCAACTCAATAAATAACAATCAATAATAATTGAGCATCCCATTTGGCTTTTCATATATAAGTCGTTCGTAAAGTCATGCGTAACTTTACGAACTCTTTATGAAACACCCCCCAGGCCCCTTTTTTCCCCCTCAATAAGAGAGCCATCTTTTATAGGTGCCACAAAAATAACAGTAATTTAGATTTTATCTTCTTTTTCCAAGTGCTTCTCCTTTGGGGCATTATTTAAAATGCATTATGGATAGCACATTATTATAGGTCTTCGACTTATCCTTTTAGTTATTCATTTTGTGTTGGAATAAAATGTTAATGGGAAAATTTTCCGGTACTACGTCAGTGACATTTTATGTCAGCCAATTTGAAGTACCTATGCCCTTTCCTTCTCTCTCTCTATATATCTTTCTCTCTCTCCCTATATCTTTCGCTCTCTCTATCTATCTCCCTATTTCTTTTTCTCTCTCTCAACCTCATCTAGCATCCCCTACATCTCCAATTCTCTTCCTTCATTTCATTTTGTAATCCTCCCTTGCTGTGCTTTATTTTTTCCGCCATTAGATCTTGCTTCCATAAGATCACTTCACAACAGAAAATATTTTATACAGGTACAGGTCAAATTGTGCCCCTTGAAAACTGAACATTGTTTTAATATCTGAGTGTTGTTTGTTTTGCTTACCGTAATATAGTTGTTGTTCTTATTCTACAAGGTATTTGACCATTTGTAGTGTGCATACTTTGGGAACTAAACCTTACAAGCTTTTAGCAAACTTTTAGTCTGTAGTTTCCATATTCTTTGATCACAAATGAGTACACAATCTGTATTTTACACTCCATATAATATTGTCATTGTTTTTCGTTATGATTGAGAACAATAATAAATTGAACCATGAACCATATCTTTAATTTCCAACACTTTCGTCCATGATATAGATGAATATGTTATATCTCTTTTAAATGGGAGAAGAGCAGAAAGGCAAGGTCTTAAAAGCTTTCTTTAAAAAAAAGTGAATATGGTATTATGTCATCAGATGGGTTGCAATATATAGATATTTAATGTAAATCAATTTTTTGTTTTAAATGCCCTCAACAAAGGTCCTGCGCAAATTCAGAGCTTTATGTTGCAAGATAAAGAACTGTAAAGCACGTTACACTTCACATCATTTTTTTAAACTGCAGGGGTTTAATTTGCAGCATCATATCTAAACAGGGTTTATGGGTCCATGTTGTGATCCACTGCATGTACATGGAGTCTATGCATAAAGGAAATGTGTAGGGGTGATGTGTGGTGCTCTGACATAGACACCGATGACAATTGCCTCAGGCTTTATTTCATCAAACAAAGGTATATGGTTTATAGGTTTAGAGTTTTGATTAGGGTTTTAGATTACGGTTAGGTATAGTGTGTGTGGTCCATGTTTGAAGTCAAGATCGCAGTTTAGGATCTTTACCCTGTAGTTACCTTCGTGTGTTGCACAGCTATGTGTTTTGGTTTTTTGAACAACGAATTGCATTACCCATCATAAAACTGGTACAAACGCAAACATCAACAGATATACAAGCAAAGCAGTAGCCATTCAATTCATTCATTTATTTGTATGCTTCATTTACAGGAAGATGACACAAAGATGAATAGTAATCTTTCTTTCTTTTTCTGACTCTGGTTACCATTCAGGCATTCATAGATAGTTATTTTCCATGAAACATTGTTCTCTCGTCTCTTAAATTGAAAACAAGATCAATCCAGTGGTCCATATGAACTCTTTATTCTCATTCAGTCAGTTCGATTTGGTCTGTTATTTCCACAAGTATGCAAGTATAAGCACAGTGAGTTTTGGGAAGAATCATTCATCAACATAATACAGTGAAACCTGTCTATTAAGAACACCCAAGGGAGACAAGAAAAAGGGTCTTTATAGGCAGGTAGTCTTTATGTACAAGTTCCTTTAGTATATGTTTCAATGAAAAACCATTTTCAAGGGAAACAAAAAATGTGGTATTTGTAGAAAAGTGGTCTTACTATACAGGTGGTCATTAAAATAGGTTTTACTATATATTTAAAGCTTAGAACTTATACAATTTAATTATTTGGAAACCAAAAAGACAGAATTTAGATAAAGGAAGACAATAATATACATGGGTAAAAGTATGAAATACGGGGTACATACTATGCCAAATTATCACATTCGCATACAGCTTCCCAATGGTTGAATATTATGTTGGCAATTCCAGATAGTATAGTTGGTAGCACTGGGTATACACATATACTTGAGAGGATTCATTAAATCATTTACAGGAAGATCAGACAACCTGAAAACATAATGCTTCTGGCAGCACCTTCAGTGGTGGAGGCATAAAAACAAAAGTAACAGTAAATTTCAAAGACAGCAATGAAACTATAAAACTAAAAACTGAAGCGAAGAGTTTCATGCCGCAAAATAACTGAGCTAGAACACTAAACCTCTGCAAACATTGTTTCAAGTTTTTGCTGCTGAAAAATGACAGCTGTTAAATTTCATAAATTTCACGAAAGTTTCATTTTGCAAAAGTTATGTCGGAAGAGGTCTAAGCAGTGAAGCATATGAAGGGTTGCTCCTCGACTATCACCACCTTTACAAAACTTCTGCTTTCACACACAAAATACAGCTTGTGGTTTAAAAAAAAAAAAAACCTTTCTCAATTCTGAATTATGTGCAAGTATTTCCACTGCATCGAGGAAGGCAATACATTTAAATAGCTGCTCTTTCCATTCTCAAATATTAAGCAACAACACAACTCTTCTTTTTGTTTGCTACATGCAATTCTGTGTACATGAATTTTAAAGGTAAAGACCAGTATTGGAAACGCCCCAATTTCAAAAAATGAAATGGAAGCTCTCATTACCAATCATGTGAAAGAATATGTTTTGACTAAGACATGATGATAAAAAATTTGCCGGGAAACCGCCTACTAATTCATATATTTGGTAAATTTGTTTCTCTCATGGTCTTGTGAGAGATATAGGGTAGTCCCATATACATCTTTCTGTGTATAGTGCTTGTAACTTTACGAAGAATGGGCCAAATTTCTTATCATTTTGATGATTCCAGAACCTTGCAGATGCTAGATGCTAGATGATCAACCTTTCGTGATCGATTCCACAACGTTTCTTTCACAATGCAATCGCATGACCATTACTGGTCTTTACCTTTAATGCTATCAAGTAATCAAAATTTGTCAATATTCTAAATATAGTGTTTTATTCAGAGAAAATGTTATTCCTTCATTACAAGTATGTTTACCTTGAAAAGAAAAGAAACAAGAATTTCACACATCTATGTAGAGAAGGATGTTTGATTTCACTCAATATTTGCATATTCAGATAAGTATACATGTTTGTAGCTATTGGTTAGCACTAAGTAATGAAAATGTGATTTCCTCCTCAATTACAAAATTAAGTTCTTGTATGTCATGTCCAGAATGGCATCCTCTTGCATACATTGAAAAACATTTCTTCAATTCTAAGTAATGTACAAGTGATCATATTGAACATTTGTTACCGTGTATATACCATTTTGTACATGTATGTCATTTACACACAAAAAATCTTCATCAACAATGTTTCACCAACCCATATATCTCACCATAAATCCTGTTTCTCTAACCCAAAATAACCTGGATTTCTATGTAATGCAATAAACGTACTCATCCAAATATTATCAGAGTGATTTTTAATCCAACATAGCGATTTTCTTTTACAAAGAAGGCTACCAACATTAGTTATTTGTACCCTGATTAACTTGAATATTTTGAGCATTTAACATACTTCTTGTCATTACCAATAATAATTTCTTCATTTTCTTTAACAACCAAGAGTGTAGTATGTAATTTTAGAAAGTACATCATTTCAGACTTGAATCAGAAGACTTTGAAGAGATTCTAAATGTTCCAAATGTTTGATTCTACCATTTGGCCCGAATTCACAAAGGAGGTTTGTCGACAAACCTAGGTTTATGTGCGGTGTTTTTACAAACCACATAAACCTAGGTTTGTTGACAAACCTCCTTTGTGAATTTGGACCTTTACGTTTAACAAAAATAGAAGATTTTAAATCATCAGATCTGTGTCGTATGTTCAGACTGCTGTATTAAACATTCTTAGACTACACGTACCTGATAAATGAAGACTAATGCACGGCCACATTATAACTGTTCAAGAAAATCTGGGTGTTGGTAACCACCTCCCGGCTTGATGGAAATAAGAAACATTCCTTGCTTGGTAGGAAACATTATTATGCTCAGATGAGCGCTACAGAGCGCTACAGAGAGGTTATATACATATAAACAAATATTGAACAAAGACCGATTCTTCTTTTATGCAGCAAAAGTCCTGTTCGTTCTCGGGGACAACTAAATAGAGTACAGAGAGAGAGGGGGAAGCAGAGAATACAGATAGGGGGACAGAAACCATTTGACAAGGCATGGGTAATTCAAATTTCATGTTATGTAAAAAGGAGCAACTAATAAGAATCCCCATCATGACATATTACTGAAGTACAACTTTGACTACTCTAAAGCTCTAACCTATACTGAAGCCACTTGAAGTGCTGTGAATTGATGCCATTGCCCAATGTCGCCCTCTACGTGCTCGTCCATCTGGTGGTGAGGTAGCCTGGCTGCTGGTGCACCCTGTATAGATCTGGAGAAAAGAAAAGATACAAAAGCAAGCATTAGCATGATGATGATCTTTGCAGGAATGGTTAGAGGGAGGATGGGGAACATGCACTAATTAACATTCCTCCCATCATAACACTAAGGCAGCAAAGAGAAATACAGTTTGATAGATTTATCTCTCTCATTAAGGGTAAATGTAAGCCATATGTACACCCTAACAGGGCTAATCTACCAAAAAGGAGGACCAAAAAGACAAACACTGCTCCTTTTTTAAGCATATTGCTTCTTATTTTTAGGGACGTAATGGATATTTTAAGTATTCTTCATCTTCGTCATAATCTGCCTCCTTCACTCCTTCACACAGTCTCTTAATAATATAATAATAATATTCAGCTTTTATTATATAGCGCTTAATACATCTTGGACGTCTCTTAGCTGTTTCCTTTTACAAGTTTCTTTCTTCATATATTCCGGGAAAAACGCAACAAAAAAGATGTTTCAATGTCATTATATATTTCCAAGAACTCGTTTCTTTATATTTTTTCTTAATTTTTTTCTCCAAAAGATATTCTAGTATTAGTGCAGTAATAGTTAAGTTTCATTCAAGGGTGATATTCAATTTGAAAACACTTTACTTTTGTTAAATAGTAAGTGGAAGGAAGGCAATTTTACGAGAAAACCAGGTTCTGAAATCATAATTTGCATTAAATTCAATCCCAAAAAGATTTCATTCTAAATTTATTATATTATTTCTCCTTTTCTTCTTTATGGCAGTTTTTCAGAAGACTGCTACATAAAATTAAATTCTGTAATACTAGGGGTCTTCAGTGCAGAGCCATCATTGCAAAATATAGGCGACAAAAAGGATGAATTCAAGGCTTCAGGGTATGCCAATTCACAATTATGGTGAACACATAAATATGCATTATTGTATTGGCTACATTAAAAATATATAGAAAGTAGAGGATTAAGTTAAAAACACAGAGAGCATTCCGAAGAAAAAAAATCCCGCTGAGACAAAGCAAGAAATCACAGAAGTGGATGCAAACAACAACATAAAAAGAAGGTATTTAAAAAAATGTATCCTGACACAGAATATTGTAACGTGGATTGAGGTACCTGTGTAAGCATGAAAAATGAACCACGTTCCTGTGTTGCTTATCACATGATGCGGCAAAAACACAAGCCATGACAGTGCTGGGCTTTGGACGACCGTTAACTCTCTCCATCCTCGAGGACTCAGTCAGCTTCAGGGTTTTATACAATTCAGATTTAACGTCACCCAATGTGCCATACCTCAGCACACGGGTAACTTAGTAAATGGATATACTTCACTATAAAAAAAGCAGCGTAACACACAGCCCTTTACGTACCTCTAAATCTACATGTATATCTGAGCTATTTTGTTGACTATTTATGAACAAATTTTCCAATTACACAAATTTACAACCACTACATATTTTTAAAAGTTAGTACAAGAATGTAACATACAACTTCTACATTTGGGTCATTTTTGACAGGTTTTCTTTTTGGTCTGGAGTCTTGAGCATCGAAAGTGAAGATTGAAGGGCAAATGGGTCAGTATTCTTGTGAAGGAAAACTTTCTCAACTTCAGCAAATCATTAGTTTTAATATAATTCAAAATAACAAATTTACACAATAATTTAATCTTCCCTTCATCATCAAGTGTCAAAGATATGGCATATCATTACTACTCTTTCTCTCTTTTTGTTATCGACTTTGTTCAGAAATTCTGAAACAGCACATTGGATTGATTGGAAAAACTAAACTAAGTGATATGAGTGGGTAAAAAATGAAGTTTAGCTAAACAAAGATATCCCAATGACATATAAAATGGGTACAGATAATCTATTCTATTCACCATTATAAAATTGAAAAATTATGTTATTATTTACACATTTCTTCTTGGAGTATTATTCCTGCTCACATTAAGTGTTCTTTTTTATGCTCACACATCACAATTTGCGGTTGTGATAGATTTTGGTGATTTAGATATTGCAACTGAACATCAAGTCAAATAAAGATGCCATAACGAGTCAAATGACTCGACTACTCAGCAAAATAAGTGCTCCATCAATTTCCAGCTGAATTATTTAAGAAGTCAGAAATTGCACAAAAAACTGCCCTCCTCTAAAACTCCATGATGATACATCTATTACAACAAGTAATGTAGAGAACATTTGCCTGTACTTCTAAACTAAAAGAGTATCAACCCTCACCCCTTACCCAAGTAATAATATTTGTTTTATACTGATGACTCAAACAGAGTCCAAAAATCTTTAAACCTACAGTCAGAGCGCAGTGCTTTGTATTAATGTCAAACCTATCATAAAGACTGCTCAAGACATGACAAGAATACTTTAAAGGCAATCAGTCTTGACGTACTGCTACTTTGGTACAAATTTCAAAGAATAATGCTGATTGAGGGGGGATGTGTACTGTAGTCTCTATAAATGTGGTCTTAACATATAGGTTATGCAGGTTATCACTAATGCATGTTTTGCTATAATGGAAATGAGATATACAGAGCACTGAATTGAGCACAGTTATTACAAAAATGAAAAGTAAACTGTATAAAGGCATGGGCCGCTGTTTCAAAGTAATTATTCTATTGTTTTTTTAAACACGTCTAATTAATAGATTATTGCACCTTGACTTAAATTCTAGTTCATGAAGGGAGCTGGGCCTCTTGTTTTAAACACCCCGTGTTGCTTCGCTTCCACATACCTCGGTTCATACGCAGATGAGATGGGAGGTGTGTGATCTGGGAATGCAAGACTCGGAACGACAGATACAGAGGCGGCCGGGCAGGGCCTAGTGTATAATGGCATACTGTACCTGTGGAAACAGTGCTTATCAAAACAATTCTCATAACTTGGAGGGAAAAAATCATCAGCTAGAATTACATAGGATAGTTTACAGGTAAATACTCAGGGCTGCAAGTGTTGGGAATGTTGTAAATTTGATTTTGGTAAAGAGGGGGAAGATATCATTTTAGGATCCATTCTAGTATAATTTCGTTTATTTTTTGTTGGTGATTGCTGTTGATTTTTTGCATGTGACTGTATGTGTGTGTCCTCTTTCCATCCTGGGGCCATTTTAAGATGAAAGCTTTGGTTAGAATTCGAGTTGTCAAATATTTGTATCCCTTTTGAGTGAAAATATGAATTCCTAGGACCTGGGGCCTTTAATTGTTATATGAAGGGGGTGTTGATGTGTTTTGTGAAGGAGATAGAGTGTGTGTATGGGGGCGAGGTTTGTCAAGGAGCAGGAACACTTTTAGGGGTAGGGACACTCACCTGTTAGGGGCAACAAGAGTCACCTGGAGGTTGAGAGTTAAAATGCAGCTTGATCTTCAGCAACTGTAGCCTCCTCTTGGTCTTGAGATCCAGCTCCAGCTTCAGCCGTTCCATTCTCCTTGCCCCTCTTCTCCTCCTCCTCTCCCTCCCCCATCTCGCTGTCATCAGTGGTGGTAGCTGGGTCTGGATTAGCAGCATCCATGCTCTCCTCTGGCTTGCTGGAATCATCTTCACCCTTCATTGAGTCTATGCACATTGTGATAAAACGATTGATCTTTTGATACAAGGAGAATGAAATGAGACTATCTGTAACAAGTTTCTTTTCAATTTCGTTATTGCAAACCAAACTGTACATGAGCTTTAACCTACTGAATGAAGTGGGAGTTTAACTAGACACATATTTGTCACAGAAGCTCTTTGCAGGATTTGCTATTGCAAAAATAAGATTTCCTCTGTGTTTTAATTCTAATGTATTTCATTATTTTTTTAATTAAACATAGATTTCAGAATTTCAGCAGTCCCTTGGAGCTTTCCACTGCTTCATCTTTCTCCACTCCCGTATTGTTTTACTGTATGGGAACAGATTTCAGAGTCAGTAGAGAAATCTATGTTTTAAACAAACAACTTTTATCTTCAACAAACAATTTTAGTAGAATCTTCAAAGAAGAAAAATGTCCAAGATTACACTCCTTCTTACTGATGGGATGCATTAAGAAGCAGAAAGTGCGTTTACCTTCTTTGTCTTTCTGTGGAGCCTGATCCGTTTGGACCTCATCTGAAGTATCCTTTTCAGGAGATCTGGACTTGGATCTCTCATGACTTTCTTTCCTGAATAATGAAAATTGTCAGAGCGTTGTTTTTCATTATTATTACACTGATGATTCTTTGAATAACAAAGACCTGAAATGTAGGTACACAGGCAGGGTACCAAATATCAACAAGACCTTCATACAGACTCATACTGATAACATTACATGTACTATAGCCAATTAACCAGTGATATAAATGGAAAACAACAAATCTGCAAGGGATTATATACTGTCGCTGGGGGCTGAAAAATAATGAATATGACAACAAATTATTCCAAATAAAACATGCTTTTTTAACCCTTACTTTAAAAAGGGGGTACCCAGAGATGATACATACAAGATGGTGTATTTAAGAACAATTACTTTGCTGCTTTATGAGCCTCTGAGAAGCAAAGAAGCCCAAACCACAAAGTCCCAATTTCAAGAAAAACATGTTTTAAAGTGTTAACCTATGCACTTTCTACAAGGAAACTATTGATAGACTATGGATAGAGTACATTCCTGATAATGTCATTGGTATTAGAGGATGCACAGACCTGAAAACTATTGTGTACGAATAATAATTGTGTACTTGTTTGTTTTACCTGACTGCTAGGAAAGCTACTTAATGCTGTATGCATATCATTCTTGACCAAAATATCATTAAGTGCACTTTGCTTCTGAGTGGTCCATATAGGAACAAGTATAGGCACTGTTGACAATTTAGATGTTAGAGGGGTAAACTACCTGTCCTTGTCCTCACGATCCTGATCCCGTGACTTGCTATGACCCCTTTCTTCTGATCTGCTGCTCTTCTCTCTTGAGCTCCTCCTACTATGCCTCCTTTCCTTGGACCTACTCCTGTCTCTTCTTCTCTCCTTCGAGCGACTCCTATCTCTTCTCCTCTCTTTGGACCTACTTCTTCTCCTCTCCTTGGAACGACTCTTATCTCTTCTCCTCTCCTTCGAGCGACTCCTCTTACGATCCCTGGATCTGCTTCGATGATGACGCTCGCTCGACCGGCTGCTACGCTTCTCGTTGGATTTGCTGCGACGTCGGTCACGGGTTCTGTCTCGAGAGCGGCTGCGACGCTTATCACGGGATCTGCTTCGGCGACGATCCCGGGACTTGCTCCTCCTCCTCCTGTCGCGAGATCTGGATCTTGATCGCCTTCGTGACCTTTCTTTTTCTCTCTTTTCCCTCTCTTTACGTCTTTCTTCTCTCTCCTTTTCCCTCTCTTTTTCTATTTCCCTCTCCTTTTTCCTCTTTTCTTCCCTCTCCTTTTCTCTTTCCTTTTCCCGCTCTTCTCTTTCTTTGCGGATTTTATCTTCCCGGACTGTTACTTCTTTATCCTTTTTTTCCTGCAAAACAAAAAAAGAGAAAAACAAAGTCAAGAAACTGAAACATTATCTCGCACAGACATACCATTTTAAAAGTCGGTGCAATTTCCTCTTATACCACATCCTAGACAAGTAAATAAGAAAATAAGACGCTAAATACCACATATCAATGAGGAGTATCTTAGTTGAACTTATATAAAATGTTAGTTTCTGATAATGTTATCAATCAAATATAACCCCCCAAAATTCCAAAAGCTCACTGACCAAATCCTTAATGATCTGCAATTTGTTACCTGTATTTCTTCAATGGTCAATTTGATCTTCGCAAATCCCATGTGCTGTTTACCCATCAGATGATCATCTACTCGTGTCTGTGAGTCGCCCACGATGAGGAATGCTCCACAAACCTCACACACTTCCATCTGTTTCTCTTGGGAAAGAATGGTGTCCAGCGCTTCCTCTGAGGCCTGGGGATATGCAAGCATATGGTAGGAACTTTAGGAATATGCTTGAGAAGTTGAGACATGATTTATTTTTCAAGCAAATATGACTTTGGGATAAAGTCATTGGTATTTCCAAATTAACATTAGTAAATTTTAAATCATTGTTGTCATAATAGTTTCAAATTTATTTGAAATTCAGCTCCCAATGGTTAGAGATTATTCCACAATGATTTTCCCCATCAACTTTAGATACATTATGATGATACCATGTTCATTTAACGCTCTTGTTACCATGAGACAAAAAATGCAACAGATGTCACAATATATAGAAAACCCAGTTTAGATGCTTTTCCAAGATTTCCATGCATTCTTATTAGCCCTTTTATCACTTGAAGAAAGATAAGAAAAGCTGTCTTTTTATACATTGGTCTTTATGTACAGGTCTCTCACATGTAAGTATAGGTTTTAATGTGGCACACTTTGTGTGAAAAATAAAAATATGGCCTTTCAGCACAAGTTTTCCTTTCAAGCACATGATCTGAATAAGTGGATGAGCAATAAGATAAGAGTGCATGAATTTTTCAAAAAGCAACATAACATGACTTACTGCTTGCAGCTCTGCCCTCTCATAGGAGAGTTTATCACACATCTTCATCATGTTCTGGGCCTCATCCACCCTGCCCTCGCAGCCTAAGGCCTCCACCTGACCTAGCAGTGAAGTGATGCGCTCTGAAAGGATCTTGATCTGCTCTTCATCAGGGCCTCTGTGAGGGGCTGTCAGCTGCACATAATAATAATAATAACAATACTAAGTTTTTATATAGCGCTTATTACAATCACTAAGCGCTTCCAAACTTGGAGATTATTACCCCAGCTTTAGCTGCGCTACCATTACGGTGCTCTAGCATTTCCAAAAATTAAATCCTACCAGGTACCTATGACACAGAATCAGAGGGGTTCTTCCAATCAAATTAATTTCAAAACTATCATATCATTTCACAATGGAGTATGGCCTTGAAAGGCATATGAAATACACAGAATAGTGATTAAGGCCCAAGAAGAGGCTCATATAGATTTCTGTGAAAAAGGGTAAAATCACACCTCCAGGAAATATTCTTTTTCTCAGAAAAGAACAACGAAAATTAGCTTCTGTGAACGAAATCTTTATATCCAAACACCTGTCTACAATATTTTTGTTTTAAATAGCATTCTGGTCATCAAAATCAAAATCAAGTTTAAAATGTATAATAAAATGTATCAAAAGTAAAACCCTGGCTTATTTATGTAACACACCCTTGCAACCCTTACAGTGTATCAGGGATATGACACTCATTTCCGTTGACGGAGCCTAGCTGTTTTCTAGCTCAGTGTATTTAACTAAATCCCCAATTGTTTACATTTCCTGAAGAGTGAAAAAAAAGTGTGATTTATACAACGTTATTACTGTAGACACAAGATCGTACCATCCCATATGAAAGCAAAGTACAAAGTCATCCACAATTCAATGTACACACAAGAACTAACTCTGAAAATTATATCCTGTCAAAAAAAATATCTAGATGTGTTATCCTGTTAGTGCCCAGCTGGAATTACCCTGTTGGAGATGCAATGGGCAATTTCATTTAGGAAAGACATGAATCCTATTAAAGATAAACTTGAGTTCTGGTAATGCGATTGCATTGTGAAAGAAAAGGTGTGGAATGGATCAGAAAAGTTGATCATATAGCATGTAAGTAATGGTGTGTAATGCAAGGTTCTGGAGTCATCAAAATCATCATAAATTTGGCAGAGTCTTGGTAAAGTAACAATCACTTACACAGAAAGATGTATATGGGACAACACACATGGTGTCGGGGCTAGTACTACCTTGATTTTCTTATCTTTCTATGCTCATTACTCAGCCAGTATATAGTTTTTTTTCCAAAATTGTTTGGCACATGACATTTATTTGTAATCTTGAACATTCAGTGTAATTTCATTAGATTCTGTGAGAATTCATTTTCTTTTTTTACCAGAACTCAAGTTTATCTTTAAATGTCAATGAATTCTATAAGACAATTTAGAGGGATGATTACATTTGGTCTGTTGCTGTTGAGCGCCAGTCTGGAATGACCTCTCTTAATCCTTTTTTCCACATCGTTCATGATCTGCTGCAAGTACTGCAAGAACTCCTCTTCATAGTTCATCCGTTTGAAACGACTACTCTCAATGTATCTATGGAATCAAAGGCATGCAATACAGATGTTAGCAGGACAAATGGATATCGAATAGGCAAAAAAAAGGGGGTGGGAGAGAAGGGTATTTGGTGCAACTGCTATACAGGTACAGTAATGTTATCATGAACAGCAAATGTGAATGAAGACTGGGGAAAAATTCAATTCTGGAAAGATCTTTTAAAAGAGCTAAGGAAGACTAGAGTACCAATAAATAGGAAAGGAAATCTATGACAATGGTTAATCAACAACAAAAAACATCCTATGTGCAAAACTGATCATGATATATTGGGATTGATTGGCAAAATAAGAAATCTGAATTTGAAAATGAACTTGTGTTGTGATCAGTGAATGACAATTTTATTCTGGAAAGATCTATAAAAGGAATGATGGAAGATACTTTATATTGAGAATAATCTATAAACTTTTTCCACTATTGAAACCATAAACCGTGAAGACTAAGCTCATTTGTACACTTACTCTTTTTTGAGATGATCATCATGTATTTTCTCGCATTGACCTGATAAAGAAAGTTGAAAATATTCATGTTATAAAACACTTTAACACAATCATAACCGTACACTTTCATTCAATTATTCATTATCATCATATAAATTTCAATTATCCCCAATCAATTTACAACATGCAACAGGGCTCGGCACCTACTTTATTGGAAGGGGGTTGAGATTGAGCTTTTTACAGTCAGTTTGCCCGAGTCCTATGTATTCCTGAACATATGCTAAATCGTGTATAGTATTGCTGTGTGATGTTACCATTGCATTAATTTATATTGCTTTACTATTTTAATGATGGTATTATTATTGTAAATATCTGATTACTTTGTAAAACTTACAATATCAACCTTGAGCTGCATGTCATGTTTTTTTTTAATAAACCTATTCATCAAGACTTAGATTTTGGGCACTCATTTATCCCAGGGCCAGTCAATGTTGAGCCCTGCAAAAGGTTGTATGTTGAGTGGACAGTTTTTTTTAAATATTGATATTTTTAAAACCCATTAAAAAAAAAATCATCATGCATATGAAATAATAATTATCTTCCACTTGAAGAAGAAAACTATAGAGTACAGTAACCCTGTAAACGATCATCGGATCGGACGCCGATACCGATCCGATCAGGGGTGATCGGATAATAATTTCCAATCACAGATCAATTAAAATGATCGGAAAAAAATCAGCAGAATAATGCATAACTACATTATAATCCAAGATGGCGGCCCGCATGTTTTGGCTCTGCTCTTAGACCAATATTATTAATTTCAAAGTCATGAAAAGGCACTAAATATCAACAAACATGGTCTACAACAACTCCAATTTGACAAAATAATCCCAGCCATGATTTTTTTTTGAGCATTTGATAGCCAAAAACTTGAAAATTGTCATCATTAAAAAAAAAAAAAAAAAAAAATCAGCCGATTTGATCTTCCGATCCGATACCGATCAAAGGTGCGAGGGTGTCGCTCCGATCTTCCGATCCGATCAGAGCCCCAACTTACAGGGTTAGAGTACAGGTCTATATTTGAAACTCACCTAAATCCGATCTTGTGTTCACAAATAGTTCATTTGGGCAGAAATCCACCAGATAATGTTTGCAGACCTGAGGGGAAAAGAAAAAAAAAACTTGTTGCTAATTCATATTTGATATTGGTCTCATGAACTATTTTAGTCTCGGCCCTATAATAAAATTGTCTGTATGCAGAGAAGGCTAAGCTCAAGTTTGTCATGCTTGTTTAATTTTTTTTTTGAGTTTTCTTCTTCCTTTTTCAGGTCAAGAAGACATATCGTTGTATGATGGCTAGGAAAGGGAGGGAGGGGAGGGGAGGGGGGGGGGGGGGGGGGGGTGGTGTCCGGACACTTAACAAACATAAAGCCTTCTCTTTTGCCTTCAGTTTTAACAAAAAATATTCATCAAATAGCATCAACTAGCCATCATCTAAAATCCTTCCCTAAGAGATTGCACGCTTCCCAAGTAGTCTATGTGCATTGCGCAATCATGCAAAATTGGTCAATGTTTTTATTACCAAATCGAGATTCAAACCTTTATTTCTTATGATCCTGAAGGTGATACTCAATAAATGAGGGGTCATATGAAGGAGCAGATTAATCTCCACATTTCCAAAGGCAGGGGTGATAGTGAGCACTAAAAAAAAAATAGGTTTTTTGTTTTCCCCTCAACCACGCCCCCCTTGAGTAAAAAAAAAGAAGAGGATTCGCGGGGAAAAAATGGCATCTAACAACATACCCCCCTTTCGAGTAAGAAAATTGGGGAAAAAATAGGGCAAAATAGGGAAGAATAGAGAAAATAAGGGGGGAATCAGGAAAATCCAAAAGGAAGACAACAGAGGTGGAGCTTGCGATCGTGCTCAAGAAGCGCATGCAGCTTAGCAACACGCATGCGCTTGCATATTGCGCAATGCCGCTGTTTTGCTAAATTTAGCAAAGCAAAATAACTCTGCGAGTAGACCCTCTAAGTAATTTTTGTTGATTCTGACAAAAATTGGATGAATATTGCTTAGATTTTTGGGGGGTTGTATCTTTTGATAGAAACATCAGTGAGTCTTGAAATTTGGATTATATTATTCTGAGGAAATGTTTTTTTCAAGTATCCAACCATAATGGTGAAAAACGATTGAAAAATCGTTCAGACACCCTAGGGCTAGGCCTACTATAATTACAAAAACACAGACAGGCGTCAGACGCACACTCTGAAACTGAAAGCTCAATTCAAGTCACACGGCACGGCATGCGATGCGGGCACACTCACGATCACGCTTACGCTCACCATCAGTCATCACAGACTAACTCACTAAGAATCTTTAAAATAAATAGGAAATGAGATTCATTAATCTACAAAGATTTCACCACAATGTTGATAAAATACAATACCTCTGCATCACTCCATCTTATACCAGAAAACTTTTCATCAGGTGCATTGTTTCGATTTTTGCCCATCAACTCATCAAGCAGTGCAGCAGCAGCGCCCGCCATCTTGATTATAAATTTACATCATGCGCATGCGCTGACAAAGCTAAGTACAGTACTAGGTAGTACAGCAAAAAGTCTCGTTCGAAACTGAAAATCAAAACTTTTTCAAAGTTCTAGCACCGATCAGAGCGACTGTGAGGGCTCTGTAAAATTATGTAGTGTTACAGTTAGCTTTACCTTTTGGTGAGGAGGGGCTGACGGGGCCGGGGGTATGTATTGTGCTTATCTTAGGCCCATGTTTATGTCTATAAACTTACACCTTTTAGTTTTAGACATATGTTTCATTTATTCAATTACCTTGAATTCACTCCTGAAGTTTTTTTCTTCTTACAAATAAATAATTTGTTAAAAGATTAGAATATTTCACCTTTGATTTTGATCAATCATCTTATATAGCTTCTCTTTTCTTCATGCACCTATATAGGCTAACATGAAGCTGGCTTGTAAAATTCTGAAAGGATCACTTCATAATTACAATATCATCAGCATATCATCATCAACATCAATGCATGCATCAATTATCATCATATAGGCCCTATCCTGTCATTCCAATTTTATCACATTTAAAATCCACAGCAATTCTTGCAAACAAGTATTATCAACCACCCTTGCATATTTAATACTGCAGGTATACATCAACAATGATTTGTTTTAGTTTCGTTTTCATATGTTTCCATATTTTCATTGTATATATATAGACCACTCATTATGTTTATATTATTTACTTGTATCAACTAGTGGAAAACAAATTTCCTGATATGGAATTGTTTTTATTTACTTTTATCATTTGATTGAGAAAATATGTACATCCCATAGTTAATGACCATGCAATCTCTCATGGCTATATAGAAAAATCACATAGCTACATGCATGGCCCTATTTGTTATAAAATGGGGGACTAATTCCCCAATTCAGAAGCTATAACAGTACAGTGGTGATTCAGCTATACAAATGTGCAGAAATTGGCATGTGCATTTTGATCTACATTTTCCATGAAAGTTTCACGATTTGAAAGTATAGCCAAGCAAGGCACATCGGCTACGAGCATAATGGCCCAGCTAGAATATACTGTGCTATCATTATATCAATCATATATGCCCGTCTTTACCTCTCTCATCTCACCCTTCTTTTCCATTCTGATCTCTCACATCCTAATCTCCCTCTTACGCTTTTTTCTCCTCTATACCACCACCCCCTCCCCCTCCTATTACTTCCACTTTTAACTCTATATATCCTTTTCAATTCTTACTCCCGGTTTCAATTTTCTCTCACAAGTTGTTTGTTCTGTTTTTCTTTAATCTCTGATATTTCGACTCTCTCGATCTATTTCTAATTAAGTATCTGCTATGTTTTTCAGCTGGTTCCCTGTTCATCCACTTGGCTTTCTCTCCATAAACTGTGGTGTGTTTTCTATTTCCTGTTTATTTTGTCATGCAAATGTATCGCCATTTTGATTCATTAAAGGTAAAGACCAGTAATGGTCATTGTGAAAGAAACGTTGTGGAATCGATCAGAAAAGGTCGATCATCTAGCATCTAGCATCTGCAAGGTTCTGGAATCATCAAAATGATAAGAAATTTGGCACATTCTTCGTAAAGTTACTAGCACTATACACAGAAAGATGTATATGGGACTACCCTATCTCTCTCACCAGACCATGAGAGAAATAAATTTACCAAATATATGAATTAGTAGGCGGTTTCCCGGCAAATTTTTTATCATCATGTATTAGTCAAAACATATTCTTTCACATGATTGGTAATGAGAGCTTCCATTTCATTTTTTGAAATTGGGGCGTTGCCAATACTGGTCTTTACCTTTAACACTTATATGTCTTATATATAACATATTTGAAAAATTTGTGATTCAGTGTTAATACATGTTTATTTGACACCTTGTATTTTTTATGGAAACAGCCAGAGAATAATTTATATGCCAATTTTACTTTGATTTTTGTGCATGACCAATGAATTGAACTAAAATGAGCTAAACTACATTTGAGACAAATATAACACTGATCCATATACATTTTACTCATATAATTTATTTCAGTCAATTCATATGTTTTGCTCACATTAAATGTTGATAAACAGAAAGATTAAAACTCATCTACATATCTTTTTTTAAATCTAGATTTTGAAGTTCTACTAAAACACTAGTACAAAAATAATGTGTTCATTATTATTTTGATTCAAATACACACCATAACTCAATCAATAATTGTTGCTCTTATGCCACGTCCTGTACTATTGATTATTGCTTATAAATTTGAACAAATTCATGTTCATCTAATTTTTATGTAAGACATATCTATATAACTCTGTAAATTTCTGTAAATAAACCTTAGGTCGACAGCATAATTTCATATTCACAATTATACAACTATAAATCTATGGTATATACATCCATATACCAAAACATTAAATCGCATATACAGTTGTACTGGCAAGACCATTATAAGCACAGATAAACAGCACAGCTTGTTACTACTTTATAAAGTAAATTGAAAGTGGTGAAGCAAAATATATAGTTCACAAAAATAATAATTCAGTGAACTTTTCCCCACACTTGTTTAATTTGTACATATGACTTTTTTTTGTGCATTTGCCAAATACTTCAAAGTCAAAGAAGTGCCATTGGTATATATAGCACACTATCAATAATTCTGAATGAACTGTAACAAATTATAGTACTTTTAAATACAAGCAAGCTACAAATATGAAGGAAAAGAGATGTATGTTTAATTGATGAGTTGACCGAGGTATTAACTGTTTTAAAAAAGACAGAAACGGTACGAAACATACTGAAATAAACTTTTAAACTATAATCTTGGATAGAAGATGCTTGTTTGGACGGATTTTATTCTTTTCAAGCACCGAGAAGAAGCATAACCTTGGATGGCATCATCTGAATACATGTTTAACATAACAGCTTACTATCATACAATCAATTTGCTAGCACTTCAACCATTATAAACCAACTATCAATAACCAGGATATAATTACACTGAAGGTGTCTAGCATTGTTTGATCACTATTGAAATGGAGATCTTCCCATCGGTAATTCAGCCACTATATGTGATGTCATAGTGGGAATGCTTCACCAGGCACTGTGAACTAAACAATTACAATAAATATAACTCCTCTACATTTTCATGACGGAACAACTGTGCTCCGACAAATAACTGAGTGAAAATATCTCAAGGCTTCATTTTATAAAAACTATTGGGTAAGAATCTGGGTCGCAATCAGGTTTTAACTAAGTTAGGTTTAAGGTTAGGGTTGGGTAATGTCAAGGAGAGAGGCACTGATGTTGGTCTAGTAGAGAGGACTTAGTCTTGTTGGGGTCCCATATCCCAGTCTAGGCCTTCTGGCATCATAGGATCTATCTGTGTACGCATCATTGTAGTCCTGTGGGGAGGGGTCAAGAAAGAGAAAAGAAGAATACATTTATAAATTATTCTAGATCAGATGGGCCATGACTTTCAACATCAGACATGATGCCTATAGTAGACAATTTGATCTGAAATGACGATTTGATCTGAAATGTTTTGAGAGTAGCATTTATTAAAACTCCTCTTCTTCAACAATGGTGGTGTGAACAACTGCCCTGACAACAACTTCTGTTTTTTTTTACACCATATATAAATTAAAATTTTCCAACTACATTGCAAGGTGCCTACACTAGTTGAGAGTTGATGCTCAGCCACCTCAATGATTCTAAACAAGCAAAATTTCAATCCTGAAAAGACAAAGACTGTTTAATGTGATAAGAGCTTGACATGAAGCACTGGAGTGGGAACAAACAAATGATAGATGTGCCCAATACTGGGCTCTAGCTGATTCCCTGATCTGTATGTGTGCAATCAAATATAGAAATGTTAAGCACACACAAAATATTTTACTATGCCACAGCACAGGCGCTAGCAATTGCCTTGTGTTTAAATGGGCCTTAATATCTCCACTACGAGAACAGATGACAAAATCTGTTCAAGAATTAATATTCATCAGTTATTTCATCTCTGGGACTGAACTAACTTCATTTACTAGGTTGACTGACTCACCTGCCGGGGTTTTCCTCTGTCATAATATGGCAGGGGCGGTAACGAGCGTTGCCTCAGAGAATCATCCGATCTCAGTGATATGCTAGCCTTCTCTTTGCCCCACTCTTTGGCTTTATCCAGTAGCTGAAAAAAGAAAGAGTAAATATGTGAGACATCTGATTTGTTTCTTCATAGATTACCAAGACTCCTTTTCCTCTTCTTTGAAAAAATATATTTCATCCATTATCATCTCCATTGTAAAGAGCATGCATCCTCACAATTCTAAGAGAGGCAGTTGCCTAGCAACCTACATGTATAGTTGACTGAAAATTGGTTCAACTTTGTATGATACCAAATCAAATTTTACCGGGAAGACATAAGGATACATCAACAATTTGAGATGTAACAATAAACCATGATTGGCTAAAATGCACTACAAACCAAATTTTTTACTCTCATTTTTGCATTATATACAGTGTATTTCTAGGGAGCACAGGTGGAAGTATTCTTCTCTAGAGGACAAACAAAAGGTATTCATGAAGCACCTCCATGAATTTGACTGCGATTATTCTAAAATGCACAAAGTGGGATATTCTCCATGTTTAAAAGATCTGTGGATATTTAAGTTCATAGTTAAACTATGTGCTAATTATGAACTTATGTATTGTTGTAACATATTACAATGATAATAAAAAATTCATATATAGCGCATTTTTACAGAAACAATAATTATATTTCTCACCTCTTTTTCTAATGATGACACTCTACCCTCAGTTCTCTCCAACATGAACTGCATCCTGAGCTTCTCAGCTTCATTTGCAGAACCTCCCTGCAAGATGAAAAAGTAAACAATTCAAATGAATTGAATGAGCATTTATTTTATAATAAAAATAGACAGTGGTACAAATAGATCATACTGTAATTATACAGACAAATATCACAATATAGCAAACATGGCCCATAACAATGGATTTGCCAAAGCAGGGCATAACATATAAACATAGAACATACATTTGTATAGCTTTGATACATAATTCAATAAGATAATATATATGAGGTAATTAACATTTCAGAAATATCAATTAAATAGAAATGAATTAGATATAGGTGTCATGTTTTTTTAACATATGAGAATGGTGTGTTAAGTAATGTGGAGTATATTGACGACCAATGGCAGTAGACTAGAGTCAGTGAGAGAGAGAGATATAAAGGGATGGAGGGAGGGAGGGAGGTAGGGAGAGAGGGAGGGAGAAAGAGAGAGAGAGAGAGAGAGAGAGATTATATATCGGTGGCATTCATATCTGAGAACTACAACAAGTAAAATGGAGCCATGTTATACAGAAAAGTTATAACAATCTCTCATTATAAGGTAAACTTGCAGATCCCAGTTGTTTGTATTCAATTGCTTTTAGCCTTTATATAATAAGGTTTTAACATTTAAAAAAATTACCTTGGTCTCCAGGGTTTATATACATAAAACCTTATAGAAAACATATACATGTAGTCTGTGAGCCTGTCCTGAAATAGTCACCCCACTCTATTCATAAGATTTGATTCATAAGATCCATAAATTGAAAAGAAATTGCCTTTTCCCTTAAATGGTCATGCAATATTTGAAAGAAACATTACAGAGAGAGATCATTTCCATCATTATTACTCCAATACAAGATTTACAATTCACTTACCCGAGGCTGAGAAGCAGAGAGAGCTTTCATGTGTTCTAGTTCTGCTTTCAATCTGGCATTCTCCCCTGCTAGTGCTGCTGTCTCTTGGGATTCTACAAAAAGAGAGTACTACTGATAAAAATATACACATAACCATGACAATGAGCAAAGGACCAATTAATCCTTCATATGTTGTAGGTAGAATTAAACTGCTATTTTTGGCCAAAATAAAGCTTGACTTTCTTCTGAAAATTAAAAATGGGTTCTTTGATTGTGAAGATACACAATTAAGAAAACACTGACAAAATGGATGCAACTACATCTCTATATGTATCTCTCTGCCTTTATGTTCATTGGTCGATGATCCTGTGACCTTTAGCATCTTACCTCACAAACTCAAACTCTTGATTTGATCTTTTCATACTTATACTCAAGCCAAGTTTTGTTGATATTGGTTACATTTTAAAAGTTAAAATTAAAAGTTATCACAGTAATAAGAAAACTTTAACAAGTGCACTTTCTCGACCAGTAGTTTTCAAATCTTTCACCATCTTCTCTAGTACATTGTCTCAGCATTCTACATTTATAAAATAATAATTCAATCAAACATACAAGCTACTGACAGTGATGATCGAGGTCCCTTGAGTCCTACCTTCTTTAAAGCGAACCCCTTGCTTGCCTTGCTTGCTTTTCAATGCTTGGTCCATCTTCTCTAGGGCTTTCTCCTGCTCCCTGCAAGCCTGCTCCAGTTTCACCACCTTCCCCTGCCTCTCCTGCAGGAGCTTAGACTGTGACAGTGAGGCCTCCTGCTGGTCCAGGTAATGTTTCTCCCTGTCATTGTGCTGGAGAAACAAAGACAAGTTATTCATTACCTAGTTTCTTTAAGTTACATTTCATCTCCCCGTGAACGTGTTGTAAAAGTCAATACAATACATATTCAAAATTTAAATTTCTCACGTTACTAATAATTGTATTCTAGGTATATGAAGCGCTTAATATACAACTATGATGTCTCTAAGAACTTTACAGATATATTATTACCCATCATCTTTTCAGGCTTGCCAGCACATTCTCTTCTCCCTGGGGAGATTTCCAGCCAGGCACCACTTTAAAGATACTCACAATGCTGAGCAAACTACAATGATTTTCGCATCCTACTGAGTACCCATTCAACAACTGGGTCGAGAGTGGCAAATATGGATTTAATGCCTTGCCAGAGGATGTAAGTGCCAGGCTTGGATATGAACCCTCGACTCTTGGACCAAGAGTCTAGTGAACGAACCACCACAACAAGAATATAATAAATAAATGAATAAATAAACATTTCATACAAGTTTGTTGTTTAATACATACCTTGATAAGGTCGTTCTGAGCATGAAGTAGTTTTTCTCTGTAGTTTGCTGCTTCTGCTACCTGTTTAGAGAGGGACCTCTTCAATGTCACTGTACAGTAGGCAAAAACATTCGAATATTATTCAGATTAACTCTCTTTATGATGGAACAGAGAAATAAAAGTTAATTCACATTTCTCACTTATGCTTGGAATATGTAAGATGCTACACAGTACACACCATATTTCAATTTGTTTGCTCTTTCTTATAGGCAATGTAAATGTACTTGGTTTTATTACTTCACAATTATGTATATACATGTATGTCACAAATAACCATGAACAGGGCCCTGTCTTTTTGCGCTTGATATCAATCGCAACTACGTACATAAGAGATAGGAGATAGCAAACCTGCAATTGATTAGAGGACTTGCGATTTATTTGGATCAACCGCGTCTCTTTGTAAGACAGGGCCCTGGGGTTTCTCTTTAATGCAAATATTGTGCATAAACTGATTGTTTTCCTTGGTACATAAAGGATTTGAAATTATATTTTGAATTGGCACCAGATGATATATAAAGCTAAAGACAAATGAAATCAATTTTTATCAATTCAAAATTACGGAAACCTCCACACTTGTACAGGAATGGATTAAACCCCTTTAAAATGATACACAAGTCTATGCAATATTTTTCTTACCGTATTTCTCAAGCATCTCTGCCTTGCTCATACCCTCCAGCTTAGCATCAGTCACCATCGCCCTGGTCGTATCCTCGTACATGTTGGCCTGCTGACGGAGACGTGAGTTGTCTGTTTCTAACCTCGTGAGGGCGTCCTGCTGCTTGATCACTTCCTCGCCCATCCTCTTCATGGCCTGTCGATAGCTCTCGATCTCTCGTTGCTGCGTGTCGATCAGGTTCATAAGCGTCTGATCATTTTGACCACCACCGACTGGGGATTTTCGCTCTCTTGATCTATACATTACAAAAAAAGTATAATTTTTCATAAAAGAATTGAAATTGAGAATCATAACAAGTGTACTTGTCATTCAATCTAATTTGTTTAAAAGTGTGTCAAGTCCAAGGGAAAAAGAATCCCCATTTTACTTTTTAATGATATAATGCTTAATTACAACACCATAGATGTGCTATCGTGGCAGATATAACCCTGTAAGTTGGGGCTCTGATCGGATTGAAAGATCGGAGCAACACCCTCGCACATTTGATCGGTATCGGATCGAAAGATCGACTCCAAAAATCGGCTGATTTTTTTTTTTTTTTTTTTTTTTAATGACGAAAATTTTCAAGTTTTTGGCTATCAAATGCTCAAAAAAAATTCATGGCTGGGATTATTTTGTCATTTGGAGTTGTTGTAGACCATGTTTGATGATATTTAGTGCCTTTTCATGACTTTGAAATTAATAATAGTGGTCTAAGAGCAGAGGCAAAACACGCCGGCCGCCATCTTGGATTATAATGTAGGCATGCATTATAATCCAATCCCAGCTATGATTTTTTTTAAAGCATTTGATAGCCAAAAACTTGAACATTTTTGGCATTAAAAAAAAAAAAAAAAAAAAAAAAAAAAAAATAAGCCGATTTTTTCCGATCATATTAATTGATCGGCGATTGGAAATTATTATCCGATCACCCCTGATCGGATCGGTATCGGCGTCCGATCCAATGATCGTTTACAGGGTTAGGCAGATCCCAGCCATGAATGCACATTTAGACATAGACTTTGGGCTAAAAATAGCTATTTTTCCTTCCATGAATAGAAACATGGGCAATCACTGTAAGTTTGTTCCTTTGGAAGATAAGCCTAATATGACAATAAATCAGAGAAATAAAACATCAAATTTTCTACTTATTAGTTCATTTATGATAAACAATAAAACCTATTGGCACAATAGACAAGTTTGTACTATGTAGATATAACATGGTAAAATTATTTGTATATCTTTAAATCCTGGGAAAGTACCACTTTGCGCATTTTCGAAAAATCACTACCAAAGACATGGAGGTGCTTCTTGAATATGTTTTTGTATCACAGTTGAAAATAATAATTCAATTACATATCTTTCATGAAAATGTGTCCAATATTTGACTTGGTGGGTTTTTACAATTTTGTACAAATTACCTTATCTGCAAGTGTGCAGATAGTTTCTATGAACAGGCTTTAATATAGAGTTTTACATGATGATTCAAACAAAGATTCTGTATCTGAAGTCTACAAACTAACTCACTGTGGCTTATCTGAAGGAGGAGGAAGCCTGGTGGGTATCAGTCCCTTGGTGGATGTAGGCTTCTCCCCAGGCTGAACCAAGCGGTCTTGTGGATTGGAATCCAGGAGATTCTGAAGAGCATCACTGGGTGGGAGGTCATCATCTTTCAAGGACTATTTGAAAATAATAATAAATATTCATATAACTCTAAATAGGCATAAAGATTAAATATTAAAAATGAATATTTATAATTGAAAGCTCAAACAATAACTCACCTGTTTGAAGTTTGAGTGTAATTTTATGAGGGAGTAGAGGGAAGAGATTAATTGCGATAATGAGTGCACATGGGCGAAGTGGGCTCTTAATTAGTCTCTTCACAAGACTCACAAAGTAAAATTTATATCAACTGTCAGAAAATGAAAACATTTACAAGAGATTATGTTTTTACTCTTTCCTTTTCTCCTACTGCCCTCCACCCTTATTCCCTCTGACCCTCACCTCCTCCCTCCTTCCGTTCCACATTCAACCCATCCTAAATCCTTCCCTTCCACCCTAACTCCCTCCCACCCAACTCCCTCCATCCATCCCTTCCACCCTCTCTTCCTCCCTCCCTCTATCCCTACTACCAAAGCAATCAATTCTCAAGTCAATTTTGAGTCCCTCAGAACAATCTATCATTTACACTGGCAGCCTATTCTTATGTATCCATGGAGACTGTGAAGCTAGCTAGTAGCTTCATGATATATCAAAGCAGATTAATAATTTACAAGTTGTAGCTAGAAGGAGAGGCTCATGAATAAATAAGAGCCTGAAATGATACATCCTACACACACACTAAAACACAGGATTGTCAGCGTGGTGATTTACATGTAAAATTGAAATTATTGTAATGGAACATAAACATTGTAAAACTGTACAAGATTTATGGTACATATGGTACATGTAGGAACAATGAAGGCCTACATCAGATTCTTTCATGTATTCTAAGTGGGGAATTCCACCCTGATATTTACTTGGTTTTAATGTACCGGTAAGTGGACACTGAAATGAGAGGATCAGCTAGGCAAGTTAAAGTTTGAGCAACTTTTGATAAGAAAGTTATGAATTTTTCAATTGGCGACCAATCAAACATAAATTCATAATTGGCAGTGCTGTGACATATTTTGTGAGCTTCTCTCCACTTTGCTTTGTCCATACAATTTCACAAACTTTAATTTTCTTTGATTTTAACGACGGAATAGATTTTTTTTCTTCCATACAGGGGTTGACTAGAAACGTATTTGCAATAATTATATTTAGGGTGCATGAAATTTTATATATTTTTTTAGTACAGAGCAAATGGGAGGGGAGTTCGCAAGATACGTCACAGAGTTGCCAATTTGTGTTTGATTGAACACAACTTTGAAAATTCAGAAAGTTCTTATTTCTAATAAAAATTTGCTCAAAATTTCACTGACATGTTTCATTTTTCTGCTTTTATTAAAGGTACTATGTCCCATTTGAAGGCCAAAAAAATGAAAAGGTTAAATTCAAACGGCATTTGAAAGATAATACTAATTTAGAACTTCCCTAAAAAAAAGGGGGCTCAAAAATGTCTTTAAGTGGGAAAATAACGACTATTAGTTGGCGAATCGACTAAAGAGCTATAGAGCCCGTAAGTAATAGTCTGATTTTCAGACCATTGTACTGAATGGCCGTACATTTTATGCTGCGCAAAGATTCAATCAGTTTAATTTTGGCCATTACAAGAAGTGGGTTATTGATGTAGACAAATGCTCATGTACCCTTTACAGCTCATTTTATGTGTGTTATTACCAAAGAAGAAAAAAGCCAGTCAGTCACTCAATAGTGTCTGACAGTAAAGTCTAGCAAGTAAACGGATTTCCTTGCATAATTTGAATATTAGGACACTATTAACGTTTAAATTTCACAGATAGGACATACACGACATATTTACAATTCCTGCAAAGGTCTACAGTTTCGATGTTGGCTGCAAAAGGGATAGTATCTTTATAACCAACTTAATATCAGCCTGTTCATTTAACAGGCACACACACAAAAAAGATTGACAAATGGACATATATACCAGTATGTATACTTAATATATCTCACTTTATAATGATTCAATAATCTTTAATCTACATAATTAATGCTCCTAGAAAACATACACAACATTTATCTAACAATTCTTACTGAAATGGAATGGAAAACAATTATACAAAAAGTCACAGTCAAAATCAATGCACTATATTTTAGTGGGATATAGACCCTATAATATTAAAACTCTTTCAAGATTTATCTTTTATTTCAGAAATACTAAAGCTAATAAGCTGTACTCACTTCTAGATCAGCTGTAAAAGGCCTGTAATATGCACCTCCACTCATATTCCAAGAATATATTTATCTAAACTTAATTTACAAGACCACTTTTGGCAAGAGCTAGCTTATTCTGTATGTATCAAACTATTCAGACAGGCAACTAGCTGCACTATACTTATACACAATCTCGTCATAACACTCACTATACACTGTATAGTGTATGACAAAAACTAGCTGATCTAAATCTCTCTCCCTATTCAATGTGGATCTTTGAAAAGACAAACACACACAGTGAAAGAAAGCTGGATTTCGGATCAAAGATCAGGTGTCCCCCACACCCCAATGGTCTCATACTGTTTACACACTACCCAGGCAACCAAGCATATAGGACTGATCCATTTTCCTCAAAGGGTGAACAAAAATGTTAATACAGATTATAAGTTTTTAAGTAGGTAAGGACTGTGGAATTGTATTGTGAGAAAAAATGAAACATAAAATAGTTTAAAAGAAAGACAACTCAAGAATTTAATTATGATAGATCTGAGGGTCCAAACCTGACATTGCTATGAAAACTGTCAATATTTTATCACCACCAAAAATGATCAGCCCACTCACCCCTGTTTAAAAAGTGGACAAGTCTATTCCACCTGACTGTACTACAAGCTTTTACACCTGACTGTACAAGCAGGTGCTTCATTGTGAGAAGTGTGAACTGGGTATTGATTTCTGACAAGACACTGATTAAAAGTCAATGAATGGTCACTGGATTGGATGATGGGATTTCCTATTGCCACAATGCATTTTCTCCTCCCTTTCCTTTCTCTATCTGTTTCGTACATTTCGTACTTCTCTGTCTCGTACATTTTTAATTTTATCCCTCGATCCTATAGCTCTCTCTCTTAAAAATTTATCTCTACTCAAGGTCTCCCCTCAGTGCGTTTTCTCTTTTCGTAATACATTTCGATCTAATCTTTTTATAAATTCATATTTTGTTATTTAATTTACGTACAATGCATTTCATAGGCATATATTTTCTATCTATGATACTCAAACCGAACAAGTATTTGAAAATATAGAAGTGCCAGAGAAAAATTGCCTATAAATTGGCATATATATCACATTAAGTACAATGATTGTTCATCTGGTTTGTTTTCTCTCTAGCTCTTTCATACCCATTTTTTTTTCTTTCTCTCTCTCTCTCTCTTTCTTTCTCTGCCATATTCAATCACAAATAATATTCAAACAACAGATATACAGTACCTACATGATTACAGTGTTGACTAAACACTTAAGAGGAAAGGTACATAATCTCTGTTTACCCCTACATCACCCAAAGTATGCTCTCATATATATATCTGTGACAATCATGAAGCTCGGCCTGATGAAAGATAGTGTAATGTTTTGTTTTAGGATTTAGTTATACCGGTACATGTAGATTGCCTTGGATTGTGATCCAAAACAAAAGAGAATCCCAATAACCCCCCCAAAATAAATTTTAAAAAAGATATATAATAAAAAAGTATATTAAGGAATTTAAAAAAAAAAAAAAAAATACAACATATGTACATACATGCATACATACATGTACACATATAAAAAATAACAAAAAAAATATATAAATTGCTTAATTAATGAAATAAAATGAATCTTAAATTTCTCACTAATTGATGATGTAATGCAAAACTGTGTCATGATGTAAAAATGATAATTTTCATAATACATATGAGGCTACATAAATAATTATTTCATGCACATGTATGTCAATAATGTTTTTTCCCCCTATTTGTATGCATGTAATCTCATACATGTAATTTATATAAATAAGTATTAAAATTCACATAAAAAGGACACACTTTACATGGATAAGTTGTCACTCACTTTAAATCATGCTAAATCCATTCACACTGATTTCAGGACTTTGGTAATGTGTTGAACAAAAATATACTAAGAATATTTGATCTTTTTACTGTCCAACCATTCAACATAAAGTTAACTCAAATTAGCACAAGTCAAATTTTCTTTAAATCAAATCAATCATTTGGACTAAAGCATTTATTACTTGATTTGATTTGATTTATTTATACACCACTCATGGGTCAGATTTCCCTTGTCAGCTAAAAGCTGTTTTTCAAACAGGTACACTATACAGTGCGTCCCAAAAAAAACGAAACCGAGAAGTATCGATGTTTTATCATAACTTAATCACAACCATAATTAATGAATGATACATATTTGGAAAGCTTAGAGTCTCCTCTTTCAGTTGATGCTACTCAGATGATGCATATTTCACGCATGAGTGACTAAACGCAATTTGAAGGAAGGAAACCAAAAAGACATTTGGCGGGCGGTATCTGAATTTCGAAGAAAAATTTACATTTCTAGAAAGTTGAGTTTCTGCCCTTTCATATGACACCTCAATCAGGAAAAATGAGCGAGGAATAACAAAGTTATGTTTGTTTAAAGTAGCCCTTATATTTTCATAATTTTAACAAACGAATTCGTTTTCACTGGGTGCCTGCCGTAGCAAAAAGCAGATTTGACAAAAGACTTAACTCCGTTTCGTTTATTGATACGGCAGGCAGCCAGTGAAAACGAATTCGTTTAATAAAATTATGGAAATGCAAGCACTACTTTAAACAAACAGAACTTTGTCATTCCTCGCTCATTTTTCCTGATTGAGGTGTCATATGAAAGGACAGAAACTCAACTTTCTAGAAATGTAAATTTTTCTTCGAAATTCAGATACCGCCCGCCAAATGTCTTTTTGGTTTCCTTCCTTCAAATTGCTTTTAATCACTTATGCGTGAAAAATGCATCATCTGAGTAGCATCACATGAAAGAGGAGACTCTAAGCTTTCCAAATATGTATCATTCATTAATTATAGTTGTGATTAAGTTATGATAGAACATCGATACTTCTCGGTTTCGTTTTTTCTGGGACGCACTGTATAAGTCAAATTTTGCATATGTTGAACCATTTATTTCCTGTCGTGTTTGTCTTCTTGGTAAGGAAATCATGACTAGTATAATGAGAAAGATATACAGATGAACCGAAACCTCTAAACACAATGTCTCCACCACTACAGGTCTGAGGCAGAGGTCTGTACACATATTCAAGGGGTAAAACTATGCAATGTTTCATAAGATAACTTTTTAACTATTATGCAATAAACAAATTTATTTTACATCATCTGGAAAACCTGTACAACGCCACACAGCAAATTTAAGTTTTGAGCATCATTTCAAACAAAAAGTTGATAAATATCTGGACACATCAACCATATGAACACTGTATCACGTACATCACATACAAAAAGTGGTGACTCACATGAGTACTCTGTAAGTGGCCGGAGACAATATTGTATGGCTGCAAAAGTCAGTATTGTGTACATTGTAGATCCTAATTAAACACAACACACAGTACAAAACTATGCAAATCATCCCAAATTATTTCTTTACATGACTTTATATTCTGTATATTTTTTTACAGACAATCCAAGCTTTTTGTCTTACATTCACAAATGTAAATTGCAAGAATGAACAGTAAGCAAAAATTAGAAAATATGAAAAGAATTTAAAGGAGAAAGGAAAATAACAGGCTCAATTGGCTGCCAGAAATAACAAGAAAATAAGTAAAATACCAGCCATTTGTACTAACAATCAATGTTTTTTATTCAAAATTCTTATCAGGTGTGTATGCCCCATTCACTATGTGGTTATCATACATGCTTCCTCACTACTGAAAGAGCTAGCAATTAAAATAAACAAAAAACATTGATTAACTTACCAGTTTTTTCCTGGTATCTATGATCACCACATCATAGAGAGGTTGGGGCAGAGGTGTAGTGGGAGGAGAATATGCAGGTTCAGGGTTCAAGCCTCCCCAGGTTGGTTGGACTGGAGGTAGAAGATCTTCAACAGTTTCAGGAGATGAAAAACCATCCACGGAAGGAAGGGTGTCCAATTTGGACACGGATGGCAGAGAATCTGGGACCTGAAAAGGAAACACAAAAGAAAAAGTTATCATTTGGATGTCTCTGTTTTCTGCAATGACTACAAATATTGTATAAGTACACACACATGGAATAAAATATTGAGAGTTGGCTATGATACAAGAAATGAAAATGGCTGCCAATTCTAAACACAGAATGAAAACACTTGACCAGAAACATATTTATTCACAAGAACAACATAGCAATTCCAATCTATTGTGATAATAAATAGCAACTGGCAATATTCTTTTTTTGGCTCACAATTTAAGATTATGAAGCATACATTGAAGCAAGCTGCTCATTAATGCAAAAAAGTTTTTGTTGCTGGAATAGACACCATCCCTTGTCAAAGACTGCACATTCATTACTGCAGCAGTAATAACATAATTGAGTAGATTGCGACCTGAAGTAATAATAATAGTCAGTTCTTGTATAGCGCATAACACATTATGATATAAAGTCTCTATGGGCTTCCAAAGAGCTTTGTAAAGAGGTCATCATGAAAGGTGACTTACCTGAGATGTGAGTAGCCTGAGTGCAAGAGAGAGTGAGGGAGTTTTCTTGCCATGAGTTGGTAGAACACACATCTATGGGGAAAAATATATTTTACATCTTCATTTTTACAAACATGGGGGGGGGGGGGGGGGGAATGAAACAAAATCTTTCTTTCTGAAATGGCTTTAATATCCAGGCAGAAAAACTATAAATGTTTCTTGGTGTTTTCAGATCATTCAATGATGAGGCTTTTTAAATCGTTTCTACAAATTATTTCAATTAATTCTTTGATAATGTTGTGTTGACTGTTATTTGAACCGTACTGTCTTTTATGTCTTTTTCTATTACATAATGTTGAAATGCAATGAAAATTTGTTGTATTTACATGGTGTATGGATATGAATAGAAATATACACATTCATACAAACAGACATATTCAATTAAAGATATTTTGAGTCAACAGACAAATAAACAGATAAAAACAACAAGAAACTCCTTCTTTTTCTTCTACAGCTTCATTATTAATAAATTATAGAACTACAAAACATTCATGTCTTTTCAATATCTCTATATCTATACCAGTGAGGTAAATATGCATCACTGCATTTTCCACAAGCGTTGATGATAATGACAGATCTATTCTCCTGTTTTTCAATTCCTTCTACTGCACCAAAATAATTCCTTACCTGAAGAGGTACGTTAGGAATCCTAACGCCTAATTTCCCTCTCTCGTTGGTCAGAGCATTATAAACCCTGTTGTCCAAGAGAACCACAGCAAAACCAATGGGTCTGTGAGGGTGCCACCTCGTGCCATCAAAGGCTGTAAAAGAAGGAAAAAACAAAAAGAGCACTCTCATTAAAACCTGTGTATTAAAGGGGAAGTCCACCCTGAAATTAATTTGGTTTTAAATGAAGCAGAGAAATGAAGGTAACATGTCAGTGAAATTTTGAGCAAAAAATTAGAATTGAGAAAGTTATAAAGTTTTGAAGGTGCAATCAATTAACACAAATTGGCAACTCTGTGATGTATCGTGCAAGCTTCTGTCCCATTTGCCTTGCATTTACTATAAATATAATTATTGCAAATATATTTTTGTTTTGGTACTATCAGTGGCCTTCCCCTTTAACAGGAAATACAATCTTTATAATAATTTCATTTGTATGAAAGCGGAAAAGTAAGAGAAACATAATGGCGAAATTTTGAAATAAATCTGACCAATAATAAAAGAGTAGAATGTCATACACTTCACATTTCTGTATCTTATAACACAGAGCTCAGTAAATATGCGCAGGGCCTTTGTTGCTGACAGTTACCATTCATTTATACATTAACAAAATTACAGAGGCTATTTTGCTGCGATTTAAAGTGTCATAACTGAATGAGCCTGGAAGAACAGATACTCTTCCTGAACTGGCATGAAAGTATAACAATTAAGTCAGAGACACAACAAAATCACAACTTTTACATTAGTTAATGGATGCAAGAAGGGAGATGTAAACAAAGTTACCATTTAGCCTAGTGTCGATAAAATGAAGAAGTATAATATGTGTTCAAACTTTGTGGACAACAAATTATAATATTAAAACCAATGTATTTCTGTCATCTTTGAAAGTATCTGTACACGGAAATATCAGGCTACACTTAAACTTTTTCAAAAAGACTTTATAGCCCCACCTGAGTTAACATCATACAGCTCAATAACCACAGCCGCTGTGCTGACAAACATGGATGCTAGCTCTCTCTCATGACAGAAGACAAAGGAGTGATCCCACTGCATATTATCTGAAACATCTGCTAGCCAAAGCTGTAGAAAGATAAGAGCAATCTTCACCATAAATAACACTTAACATGAGGGGCATTCACACTGCAAGCAAAAATAATAATTTTTATATGACATTCTGGAGTTTTGTGTGAAGTTGCTAGGCAACTACCCATAAACACGATTAAAAAAAAACCCACCCCCACCTGTGGAGTGTGGTTTTTTAAACGTCTGTGGAAACTCCTTGTTTTTGCAGTGTAAATGCTAGCTTGCTCTAGAAAAACAAGTGATTTTTTTTCTGTGTTTGGTCACATGACTCTCCTGGCTTCCGTGCTAACACACACAGCGACAAGTACCACAAAGAACACTCAACATGCGGGGGCGTTCACACTGCAAGCAAAAAACATTAGTTTTTGAATGACATTCTGGAGTTTTGTCTGAAGTTGCTAGGCAACTATATCCATGAACTAATGTTATCCAAGCTAAAAAAACTGTTAAAATACTTTCAACATGTACCCCTATAGTTCTTTGGATCTGGCATAGCATCAAACTACCAACCCTAACCACAACAGAACATATAGTACCTGTAAGACGGATGGATATACAGACAACATTAACAAATATGATTTCTACATTCTACTTTTCCTACCGGTATTCTTTTTTTTTCTTCTTTCTTTCTGTTCTCACCTGTGAATAACCCTGATGCTTCCCCCTGGTTGCTGTCAGGAATGAAGATGGATGTGGGACGGGCATCTCCACCACCAAGGGCTCCACACTCAGCAGGTGGGTGTGCTCACGAAAAGCATCTCTGAAAAAAGATAATAACAATGATAGTGGGTTCTTGTATAGCACTCATGTCTGTCAGACTTGACACTCCTGGCGCTCCACAATTATTACCCTGGCCTTTAACATAACTTATATTATGGTACTCTAGCATTTCAAGGAAATAATTCCTGCCAGGTAGCCGTTTACTTCACCTGGGTCGAGTGTGGCAAATATAGATTAGTGTCTTACCAAAGGACATTAGTGCCGCATCGGGAATTGAACCGCGCACCCTGTGATCCACAGTCCAGTAAGATATCCACTCGACCACAACACCTCTACCACATACCACAATTATCAGACATATCAATTTCAAGGCTTTATATATAATCTCATTCTCTTATATCTCTTACCCTCCACACAACACTTTGAAAATCTTTCAAAATGCATTTATTTCGGAAGAGTTGAATCTACATTGATTTCAAAATGACATAAACTTTGGTGGCATGCAACTTTATATATTGTTAATGAAAACCACTTTTGTATTAAAAAATTGGGAAAAAAAAAAATCAATATTTTTTTTATTTTTTTTAAAATCAAATTTTGAACTTTATGGACAGCTTGTGACATTCATGAAAGTTTCATGCCTGCAAAGATTCTTGTTTAACACTATAGTTTACAAATGAAAAATGCAAAATGCATTTGTATCACTTTTCTTAGTTTCTACAAGTTTGACCTACCTGTACTTCTGGTAGTCAGGAACGATCTTTGTGACAGCCATGATGGAGCCCATAGCATCGTACAGACGACGGTCCAAGGATACTAGTCTTACTTCTAGACCATGGAAGGAGAAATCTCCACATTCTGGTAGCATGCTCAGCTTTCGATAGACAGTGATGTAGAGATGGATTGCACTGGGTGATAAAGGTACAGCCTGAATGCACAGAAATGATAGAAGTCTCAGAAAAAATACTTATTCATTTGCAACAGCATTTTCAATTGCATTACTGAGTTTATCATTCATGCGTATACCTAGTCCAACTCAATGTACTCACATCAGGAGTGATGAGCCATATATCATCATATTCAGATTTAGCTTGATCCAACTTTTAAAGTGCAATCCGGACCCTCTTCCAAAAAGGTTAGTATGGAGCCCTGTTATAAGCAGTACATGTAATTGGTACTGATGCATAACAAGTTATTATATGAAAACATTTTTACCCTGGCAGTGTTTCAAAAACGAAGTGTAAATTAAATCAATGAACCACAAATGAGCATTAGTATTCTGTTAAGGTCTTTCAGCCTTTGGATTAATAAGAGCACAGCTAAAACACTTCAAAGCTCAGGCAAATAATATTTAATTTTTCCTCCCTTTCTCACAGATGTTACATTAGTAAACTGCCTCAATTTCACGTTTGCACTTGCTAATGTACTGAGCTTCCAAAAATGCCTCATTTGAAGAGTACAGTTGTGTCATTATTTGTGCCCATTTCTACACTTCTTCATTCAACCAGTAATGCTTTCAATCAGTTATTGTAGCCTAAACTAATAAGCAATATCTTACCTGTACCAGGTCTAAGTGATAATGATGAAATGGTTCAAGCAGAGACAGTGAAAGCTCAAAGGTTGAGATGTCAGTCTTGGTTGGTTGATCAACAATCTTCAATGTCAGAACTGCAAAGTTTGAACAAAGAGACATATATGTTTTTCACTGCATACTATAGAATTCTTTATCATAATGGAAACTGGGAACAACTGGTGCCACTTGAAACCAATCACATAGGCATACAAGGGTCAGTTGAAGTACTATTAGAGCAGGTAAACAAAACTTTCTTAAAGGGCAATCCAACCTTGTAATAACTTCATTTCAATAAAAGCAGAAAAATTGGAGAAACCGAAATGCGAAAATCTGAAATAAATTGAACCAATAATAAGAGAGTTATAAATGTATGAAATATGAGATCGCGACATCTACCGGTATTTAAATCGTGAATTGGCAATTTTGTCAGTCAATTGTGGCAAAGTGACAGTAACTCTCCTTTTGGTAACTCTTAATTGCCCTATTATAAAGTGTTTTACTACAAAGTCTCCAGTTCTTACCATCAGACTGAGTTGAGGAGCTATCAGCAGCCGGGATCTTACAGCACATCACCTCCTCCCATATAGGGCTCATGGTAGGAGCAACGGTAGAATGAGTGCTCTGCCAGGGGGTCTGGGCATGAGGTACAGCTGCCCTGCCCTTGGAAGAACCTGGTAGAATCTTCCTACAACATGGAAGAATGGTAATACCACATTTATTCTGACAATTGCTCAGGGCTTTATCAGAGCTGCCAACCTCCAGAACAGAGAATCAAGGCTCAAAATCAGTAATTTCCTAAGCGTCGCTATGAATAAAAAAAAAACGGCATGCCAACACATGCTAATCCGTAATTTTAGACAACATTCCGTAATGATTGTTAATTTCCGTACCAATTACGGGAAATCCGTACTATAGTTGGCAGCTCTGCTTTATGTCATCAAAAGTAGAGATTAAGAGTAAGGGTTGGGTTTGGGTTTGGGTTACATTTAGGGTTAGGGTTAGGGTAAGGTACAGTAGTAGGTCGAAAGGATGGCATTAGATATACTGTTAGGATACGAAATATTCATGCCGGAGCATGTGTCATATAACTGGAAGAATATAGTCACATTAAACTTACGGATTAATGTAATTCAACCTCGGAGTGTTATCCAATAATGTTAATAGTATATGCAAGCTCATGTTATTTGCCTGTATCCCATCAAGTTTTGCTGCCTGGTAGACTTGTACACACACTAATTAGCAATTCAATCAAATCCAGTGTCATCAGCGATCGTAACACAATATATACACATGGAAATAAACGACTCTACGTCTTTAACAAAAGACCTGCTCCCTGGGCACTTACCCTAGTACATAAGGGCGAGGGGTTGAGTTGTCTCGCAGGGCAGACAAGCCACTGGCAGCATGGACGACAACAACCACCTCCTCCTGGTTGGGAAGTGCTACCATGCCCGAAGGTCTGCTAGGTTCTCTACGCTTCGGAGGGTCAAAGGTCACCTGGGATAGAGGCCAAACAGAGGTAAAGAAAACATAATTCGCTTAAACGTATACCGTAGTGATAATGGATAGGATGACAATACCTGGAAAGGAACATACATTGATTTGTGTGGTCTGATTAGTTTTTAATTCTGACAAAAACATCCAGATATTTAATTTTGAAATTTACCTTTTACTGCATGGCAAGGAGTATATTAACAAAAACTAAATGGCACAGCTCATTAAGTGGCAAGAATTAGAAAAAGAGATAAATGTTGACCAAATAACCAACCAACCCAGCCCCGAAATCACCCATCTTTGAAGGAAAGGTATGATGTGTGCAGTGCTGATCAACAAAGGTTTATTATGGGTCATACTAATTGAGAAGAGGGATACATGCATGTAAGATGAAATAAATATGTTTTAGAGCAACCTGAACCACGTAAACATTGTAAATGTATCCTACATGACTCTTGCACTCAGCACGACTTACCACAGGTGGCACAGGAGGAGGGGTGGGGTTGTGCTGCCTGAGTACTGGTTCCGGCTCTGGCTCTGGTTCTGGTACAGTCACAGGGGGAGGTTTTGGCTGGGGGTCTGGTACCTCTTCTGGCAGGGGTTCCGGCTGAGGGGTGGGAACCATGGTAGGGGAGGGGAGAGGGGACGGGGTGGAGGGGATAGGTGAGGGAAGCTCTTGTGATCGAAGACTTGCCTAAAAGAAAAATGATCAATACACATCTAGAATGTCATAAAAATGTCCACACAGACGGTTTATAAAATGTCATTTCTTATCACTATACAAAATTGTAAGTCATGATACATTTTAAACATTCTAGGTCTTCAACATGATGATCATACTGTCCACGCTTATAATTAAAAAAAATTATTATATACCGTACTGTCTTCATTACACTGGTGTACCTTTTAACTTGATTAATTACAAGATGCAAGTAACTGGAGTTATTGTTACATTGTGAAATAAATACTCAGGAATGTATTTACAAAATATAGTATAGGGCTTGACCTATTAAAGTCTACTGTTATATCAAAGCAACAACTTAACCCCATTCTAAGATTTCTAACACAATAACTCAACATAGGCCAACTTAGACCCATTACAAAGTTAAATCGTAACTAAAATGCAGGCTTTAGTGGTTTAGAACCAAGCAGATCGAGTTCATTACAGAAAGCCCTTTATACTAACTTCATATTTCACTATTCCAAGCTGGACGAGAATGGATTCCTCTGGAAGTTTAGTGACGAGTAACAGTTCTCCTGATTTCCTGTAGATCTCCTCACTAGTCCCTGCATCTGAGCTTTTCTTTCCTCTTGGATAAATGAGGAATGAAGACTCGGCCACCTTCTTGTTCTTTGTCTGATCATAGGCTGCTATCTCAAGGTTCAATTCTTTTCCTTTTCCATTTTGACCATAAGCCTAATATATAAATAAATACAACTTAAAATCTTGGAAAGATGGTTGGTAATCACTGTAGGAACAGGAGGAGGAGGCAAGCAATCATCCTATCTCTCAGGGAAAAAAAACTACAAAAAAAATCATAGAGTAGAGATATGGGTCATAAAAATCCCCTTTAAGATGAAATTTGCATCATTTTCATTATGATAGTTCTTACTTACAAATAGAAGTACGGTATTGCATATGAACCTGTCACCCATACAGTAAGAATCCCACATTGACATATCCAATAAAAGAGGAGATGCTATCTGAATAATTCAAATTTTCTTCATTTTCAAAGTTAAAAGATAGGGTAATAAAGGTAAAAAGTTTACACATCATCAAATTACCTTTGGCAAATAAAATGTGACATTATTTTTGGCAAATGAGATGTATCCATCCTGGTTCTCTGAAGATAGTGTCACACGTCAGTGATAAAAATGTGATCTTTGACCTCTTCATCAGACTCTCCTGATTGGTAGACGACCTCCTTGACCAAATCCTTCCTGGATGAAGCCGAGATGGTAAGCCTTAATGAGACGTTTCCCAAAACGTTGATGAGAACGTTGTTGAGTTTGAATGTGAAGACGAAGGGGTTATCTGCAGCAGGACTCATGGTTTATTTTCAAGAACTTGTCCCACATCTGCTCTTGATTTTTATGTAAACAACTTTTTAAAGTCCTGTTGAAAAAAAATCAAAAGTTTATTAGATTCCTATAAACCAACAAATTCTTCAGTACCGTACTTTCTTAGTACCAATTAGGACTTAGCATTACATAGCAGGGAAAACAAAATTATTGCTTGTTCACATTTGTTGCAACACCCCATTTCTTAGTTCATGTGTAGAAACTTATGAATGATTTTCATGACTGCTTTGACTATCATAATAATCATTTCATATCTTCATCACATTATACACGTTTTCGTATGTTCAACATGCTGCTGGGCACT
>JAVYIG010010729.1:0-66732 GCA_035222895.1 Strongylocentrotus droebachiensis
ACAAAAGCTCGCGCGCACGGAAATTTATGTTAAACGGTCGATCATTCCATTATTAATAGTCATAAAGAGACAAGCATGGTATCAATTTGTTTGTAAAAATGTGTGGAATATTATGAAAGAAAAAAAATGGCGATTCTATGTTGTGTAATAGTTTTACGCGCGAAAACGCGCGCGCCGCACGCATGCGCGTGTGTGTGGGCGTTTTTTTATAAAATGCTTAGAATGGCCTTAAACGTATGCAAAATGATTTTGAGACGATTTTGAGCATTTTAAATTTTTGCGCGCGCATTGACGCGCGGACGTACGCGCACGTGCGCGTTTTTTTACCTGAAATTGACCGGACCGATATTGACCTTGATCGTGCAAACTATGAATAAGAAATTACTTTCCGTTATGAAGATATGATCATAAGTTAAAATTCACAAAATGGCGCCTAGATGACGTAATCAGTCAAGGTCAAGCTTGAAAACGTTATTTTGATTTATTTATATGCCTATACATATGTGTGCCAAATTTCAAGGCATTTGATTGAGTCATTTTCAAGTTATCTTGCTAACAAAAAAGTGGTTAGAAATAAGAAAAATATTTAATAATAATAATAAACTAGACATATAATACTTGTTTGGAACAAGTATAGGTGGGCTGGTCAACTAAAATTTGAGACAAAATAGAGCAAAAATAAGCGACATACTGCTTACAAATTCTTAAAAAACAATATCATGTAGATTCATAACGTGAACTACATTCACCTTCTATAGGCATAACACGCAAATTATGAAGTTTTTTAAATGAGGCCTTTAATCGAAATTTTCACTATGATGACATCATCAAAATGAAAAATGGTTATTATGAAGCTTGTAGAGAATTGTCTTAGCTACAACATATCGAAATTTGGAAGAAAATCGATCAATATTTACAGAGATACAATCAATTTTCCATAAATATGCTGACGTCATAATATGCAATTTCGTATTTTGAGTTCCAAGGCCATTATGATGATGTCACGATACACTTAATGGCCAAATGAGACATGGAATCATATTTCCGACTCATACTCTATCTTAATATGAAAAAAATTGAGGATCCCGGTGCATTCCAAAGAGCTATAACGGATTTTGTATAGGCATGTTTTTGCCCATATATGCTATGTATTAAAAGACCTCGCGCGCACTGACATTTATCTTGAATTTACGCTCATCTTGTTAATAATGGTCATAAAGAGATAAACATGGAATCAAATTCCTTGAAAAAATATGAGAAATATCATGAAAGAAAAAAAAATGGCGATTCTATGTTTTTTAATGGTGTTACGCGCGAAAACGCGCGCGCATGCTCGTACGCGCGATTTTTTATAAAATGACCTGAAACGTATGCAAAATAAATTTGAGACGATTTTGAGCATTTCAATTTTTTGCGCGCGCACTGACGCGCGGACGTACGCGCACGCGCGAATTTTTTGACCTGAATTTAACCGGACTGATATTGACCTTGATCATGATAAATATGAATGAGAAATACCTTTTGGTTATGAAGATATGATCATAATATGATTTTCAGAAAATTTCACAAATGGCGCCTAGATGACGTCATCAGTCAAGGTCAAGGTTGAAAACCTCACCGTGTCTTGTCCATATGCCTATACATATGTGTGCCAAATTTCAAGTTATTTGATTTAGACAATTTCAAGTTATCTTGCTAACAAAAAAGTGGCGAGAATTAAGAAAAATAAACTAGATTTGTAATACTTGTTTGGAACAAGTATAGGTGGGCTGGTCGAACTAAAATTTGAGACAAAATAAAGGGTACATTTGAGATAGCTTATTGTCTCAGCTACAACATACTTGAAGTTCAGCGTAAACAAAGCTAAACGACAGAGATATTGCTCGCGAAAGAATCCAGTTTTGAGAAAAACTCATGTCCCATAGAGAATACACGCAAAATGTGAAAAATTGACATGCCTTTTTTAATCGCGAAAATACGCCCTGATGCCTTTGTCAAAATGAAAATTTGGGCCAATTTTATTTGTAGAAAATTGTCTCAGCTAAAACATATCAAAATTTTGAAGACAATCGATCAATATTTAGAGAGAAACAATCAATTTTCCGTAAATATGCTGACGTCATAATATGCAAAATTGAAATTTTGAGTTTGGAGGCCATTATGATGACGTAATGAGTTCATTGAGGGTCAAATGAGACATGAAATCATATCTCCAATTCATACTGTATCAAAATATGACCCAAAAATTGGGGTCACCTTGCATCCTAAAGGGCTACAATGGATCTTGTATAGGCATGTTTTTGCCCATATATGCTATGTATTACAAAAGCTCGCGCGCACGGAAATTTATGTTAAACGGTCGATCATTCCATTATTAATAGTCATAAAGAGACAAGCATGGTATCAATTTGTTTGTAAAAATGTGTGGAATATTATGAAAGAAAAAAAATGGCGATTCTATGTTGTGTAATAGTTTTACGCGCGAAAACGCGCGCGCCGCACGCATGCGCGTGTGTGTGGGCGTTTTTTTATAAAATGCTTAGAATGGCCTTAAACGTATGCAAAATGATTTTGAGACGATTTTGAGCATTTTAAATGTTTGCGCGCGCATTGACGCGCGGACGTACGCGCACGTGCGCGTTTTTTTACCTGAAATTGACCGGACCGATATTGACCTTGATCGTGCAAACTATGAATAAGAAATTACTTTCCGTTATGAAGATATGATCATAAGTTAAAATTCACAAAATGGCGCCTAGATGACGTAATCAGTCAAGGTCAAGCTTGAAAACGTTATTTTGATTTATTTATATGCCTATACATATGTGTGCCAAATTTCAAGGCATTTGATTGAGTCATTTTCAAGTTATCTTGCTAACAAAAAAGTGGTTAGAAATAAGAAAAATATTTAACTAGACATATAATACTTGTTTGGAACAAGTATAGGTGGGCTGGTCAACTAAAATACGAGACAAAATAGAGCAAAAATAAGTGACATACTGCTTACAAATTCTTAAAAAACAATATCATGTAGATTCATAACGTGAATTAAAATCACCTTCTATAGGCATAACATGCAAATTATGTCATTTTTTACATGAGGCCTTTAATCGAAATTTTCACTCTAATGACGTCATTAAAATGAAAAATGGTTAGTATTAAACTTGTAGAGAATTATCTAAGCTACAACATATCGAAATTTTGAAGAAAATCGATCAATATATACAGAGATACAATCAATTTTCCATAAATATGCTGACGTCATAATATACAAATTCGTAGTTTTAGTTCGAAGGCCATTATGATGATGTCACGATACACTTAATGGCCAAATGAGACATGAAATCATATCGCCGACTCATACTCTATTTAAATATGAAACAAAATTGAGGGTCCCGGTGCATTCCAAAGAGCTATAATGGATTTTGCATAGGCCTGTTTTTGCCCATATATGCTATGTATTAAAAAAGCTCGCGCGTACGGACATTTATCTTGAATGGACGCTCATCTTGTTATTAATGATCATAAAGAGATAAACATGGTATCAAATTGTTCGAAAAAATATGAGAAATATCATGAAAGAAAAAAAATGGCAATTCTATGTTGTGTAATGGTGTTACGCGCGAAAACAAGCGCGCATGCTCGTACGCGCGATTTTTTATAAAATGCTTAAAATGACCTGAAACGTATGCAAAATAAATCTGAGACGTTTTTGAGCATTTTGAAATTTTGCGCGCGTACTGACGCGCGGACGAACGCGTACGCGCGCGTTTTTTGACCTGAAATTGACCGGACTAATATTGACCTTGATCTTGCAAAATATGAATAAGAAATTACTTTCCATTATGAAGATATGATCATAAGTTAAAATTCACAAAATGGCGCCTAGATGACGTAATCAGTCAAGGTCAAGGTTGAAAACGTTATTTTGATATCTATATATGCCTATACATATTTGTGCCAAATTTCAAGTTATTTGATTGAACCATTTCAAAGTTATCTTGCTAACAAAAAAGTGGGTCGAAATAAGAAAAATAAATAAATAATAATAAATAAATAATAATAAAGGCAATTTTAACAAAATTATAAGGTGGTCTGTATTAGATACAGCCCACCTGATAATAATAATAAACTAGACATATAATACTTGTTTGGAACAAGTATAGGTGGGCTGGTCAACTAAAATTTGAGACAAAATAGAGCAAAAATAAGCGACATACTGCTTACAAATTCTTAAAAAACAATATCATGTAGATTCATAACGTGAACTACATTCACCTTCTATAGGCATAACACGCAAATTATGAAGTTTTTTAAATGAGGCCTTTAATCGAAATTTTCACTATGATGACATCATCAAAATGAAAAATGGTTATTATGAAGCTTGTAGAGAATTGTCTTAGCTACAACATATCGAAATTTGGAAGAAAATCGATCAATATTTACAGAGATACAATCAATTTTCCATAAATATGCTGACGTCATAATATGCAATTTCGTATTTTGAGTTCCAAGGCCATTATGATGATGTCACGTCACACCTAATGGCCAAATGAGACATGGAATCATATCTCCCACTCATACTCTATCTAAATATGAAAAAAATTGAAGGTCACGGTTCATTCCAAAGAGCTATAATGAATTTTGTATAGGCATGTTTTTGCCCATATATGCTATGTATTAAAAGACCTCGCGCGCACTGACATTTATCTTGAATTTACGCTCATCTTGTTAATAATGGTCATAAAGAGATAAACATGGAATCAAATTCTTTGAAAAAATATGAGAAATATCATGAAAGAAAAAAAAATGGCAATTCTATGTTGTGTAATGGTGTTACGCGCGAAAACAAGCGCGCATGCTCGTACGCGCGATTTTTTATAAAATGCTTAAAATGACCTGAAACGTATGCAAAATAAATCTGAGACGTTTTTGAGCATTTTGAAATTTTGCGCGCGTACTGACGCGCGGACGAACGCGTACGCGCGCGTTTTTTGACCTGAAATTGACCGGACTAATATTGACCTTGATCTTGCAAAATATGAATAAGAAATTACTTTCCATTATGAAGATATGATCATAAGTTAAAATTCACAAAATGGCGCCTAGATGACGTAATCAGTCAAGGTCAAGGTTGAAAACGTTATTTTGATATCTATATATGCCTATACATATTTGTGCCAAATTTCAAGTTATTTGATTGAACCATTTCAAAGTTATCTTGCTAACAAAAAAGTGGGTCGAAATAAGAAAAATAAATAAATAATAATAAATAAATAATAATAAAGGCAATTTTAACAAAATTATAAGGTGGTCTGTATTAGATACAGCCCACCTGATAATAATAATAAACTAGACATATAATACTTGTTTGGAACAAGTATAGGTGGGCTGGTCAACTAAAATTTGAGACAAAATAGAGCAAAAATAAGCGACATACTGCTTACAAATTCTTAAAAAACAATATCATGTAGATTCATAACGTGAACTACATTCACCTTCTATAGGCATAACACGCAAATTATGAAGTTTTTTAAATGAGGCCTTTAATCGAAATTTTCACTATGATGACATCATCAAAATGAAAAATGGTTATTATGAAGCTTGTAGAGAATTGTCTTAGCTACAACATATCGAAATTTGGAAGAAAATCGATCAATATTTACAGAGATACAATCAATTTTCCATAAATATGCTGACGTCATAATATGCAATTTCGTATTTTGAGTTCCAAGGCCATTATGATGATGTCACGTCACACCTAATGGCCAAATGAGACATGGAATCATATCTCCCACTCATACTCTATCTAAATATGAAAAAAATTGAAGGTCACGGTTCATTCCAAAGAGCTATAATGAATTTTGTATAGGCATGTTTTTGCCCATATATGCTATGTATTAAAAGACCTCGCGCGCACTGACATTTATCTTGAATTTACGCTCATCTTGTTAATAATGGTCATAAAGAGATAAACATGGAATCAAATTCTTTGAAAAAATATGAGAAATATCATGAAAGAAAAAAAAATGGCGATTCTATGTTTTTTAATGGTGTTACGCGCGAAAACGCGCGCGCATGCTCGTACGCGCGATTTTTTATCAAATGCTTAAAATGACCTGAAACGTATGCAAAAAAAATTTGAGACGATTTTGAGCATTTAAAAATTTTGCGCGCGCATTGACGCGCGGACGTACGCACACGTGCGCGTTTTTTGACCTGAAATTGACTGGACTGATATTGACCTTGATCATAATAAATATGAATGAGAAATACCTTTTGGTTATGAAGATATGATCATGAGTTTATTTTCAGAAAATTTCACAAAATGGCGCCTAGATGACGTCATCAGTCAAGGTCAAGGTTGAAAACCTTACTGTGTTTTCTTCATATGCCTATACATATATGTGCCAAATTTCAAGGTATTTCATTCAACCATTTTTAAGTTATCTTGCTAACAAAAAAGTGGGTCGAAATAAGAAAAATAAACTAGATTTGTAATACTTGTTTGGAACAAGTATAGGTGGGCTGGTCGAACTAAAATTTGAGACAAAATAAAGGGTACATTTGAGATAGCTTATTGTCTCAGCTACAACATACTTGAAGTTCAGCGTAAACGAAGCTAAACGACAGAGATATTGCTCGCGAAAGAATCCAGTTTTGAGAAAAACTCATGTCCCACAGAGAATACACGCAAAATGTGAAAAATTGACATGCCTTTTTTAATCGCGAAAATACTCCCTGATGCCTTTGTCAAAATGAAAATTTGACCAATTTTATTTGTAGAGAATGTTGAAGACAATCGATCAATATTTACAGAGAAACAATCAATTTTCCGTAAATATGCTGACGTCATAATATGCAAATTGAAATTTTGAGTTTGGAGGCCATTATGATGACGTCATGAGTTAATTGAGGGTCAAATGAGACATGAAATCATATCTCCAATTCATACTGTATCAAAATATGACCCAAAAATTGGGGTCACCTTGCATCCTAAAGGGCTACAATGGATCTTGTATAGGCATGTTTTTGCCCATATATGCTATGTATTAAAAGAGCTCGCGCGCACGGAAATTTATGTTAAATGGTCGATCATTCCATTATTAATAGTCATAAAGAGACAAGCATGGTATCAATTTGTTTGTAAAAATATGTGGAATATTATGAAAGAAAAAAAATGGCGATTCTATGTTGTGTAATAGTATTACGCGCGAAAACGCGCGCGCCGCGCACATGCGCGTGTGTGTGGGCGATTTTTTAAAAATGCTTAGAATGGCCTAAAACGTATGTAAAATGATTTTGAGATGATTTTGAGCATTCAAAAAAATTGCGCGCGCATTAACGCGCGGACGTACGCGCACGCGCGCGTTCTTTGACCTGAAGTTGACCGGACGCGTCTTATTTTTTCGTACCACGGCGAGCCCGGATTCCTGTTTTATCATGAATATTCATTAGGCAGGGCCGGGGAAAGTCTCGATTCTCTTGAATATTCATGTATGATCGAGGCATGCGCAGCATCGAATATCGTGTGTAACAAGTACGTTGGATTAATGGCAGGCCTATAATATGACATAGAAAAGCAATGTCATGGTCATTTAGATAATACAGTCATAAATGCTGTGTTTAATTACTAGTAAATTCCAAAATGTCAGTACCGGTAGACAAGATATATAGCATATATTTCAAGTAAGAGTCTTGATAGGCAATTTGTGAGTAGCCTAGGCCTACTTTTCTGAGATTAATGGGAGTCTAGTTCTTTTCATGAATTGGTAAATAATCAGTTCTAGGTTTGCTTTTTAAATATTACAAGCAGAGGTTGCATTATGGTATTGAATATGTGATACAGTATTATAAACTGTATAAAATAGATAACAAGAATAGGCCTACATACAGACATTTATCAAAAATAAAATACTTGTGTATTGCACTTAAATTATTTCTATGATCTATGCTCACTTAACTGCATAAGGAAGAAAAGGAAGAAAGAAAAATGGGATTAGAAAGAAGAATAACAAAGTTAAAAAGTAAAATATATATAAATAATAAATGAATGGAAGAAATAAAGAATACGGAATAGATACCAAGGAAGAAAGAAATAAATTGCAAGAAAATTGAAATGAAAAGAAGACAAAAGAAAAACTTGGAAAGGAGCAAGATAATATTGATACCATATCTTCAATCTTGTTTTCTTTTATCTTGCCTCTTGTTTTTGTTTAGGCCTAGCTACCATTTTTTCCTTTCCTTTCTCTTTTTCTCTTAAAAGTTCTCTTTGGTTTCTTTCTAAAATAATGAGGGAAGGGGGGGGGGGGGTGGGGGACTCGATGATAATTCATCATTTGAAGGTTTACAATGTGAAGTCCATGAGTTATATGCACCCACTGAAGAAAATCCATGTATAGGGTTGCTGCAGGAACCCCAGCACCCACGCATGATGAGACAAACTCGAGAGAAAACTACACAATTTTTCTTTCACATTCATTGAAGAAAAAAAAGAACAAAAATCCAAGATCGGTTGAACTCTTTTTGACCCCTCCCCAGGACGTCGATCAATTACATGTATGTGCCCCCCCCCCCCAAACTCTGGCTACGGCCCTGGCGATAATTACCCACTATTCAAATCTGACAGGTGCCCCTTTTTCTTCAACAAATGCCCCTTTAACTTCATAATAAGTGCCACTGTTCCATTTTCATAAGTGCCCCTTGTGATATCTGATAAAAGCCCTTTCATTTTTTTTACTTTGACACGCGTCCCCTTAAACTTTCTAACAAGTGCCCTTTTACCTTTTGATATGTGCCCCTTTCCCTGTTTAATAGGAGCCCCAACCCCAACCCTTTCTCATAAATGCCCCTTTGACACATGCCCCCTTTTCCTTTTTTTATAATTCCCCTTTTCTCTCTTTCTCTGTCTTTCGAAAACTATCTTCTGCAAGGTTTGTTCTCTTGACTGAGCAACCTGTTGCAATTCCTTTCTGTCTCACTTTCAGTCGTACTTGTTGCCACTCATTTGCATTCACTCGTTATCAACTACCATCAACCATTCCATATTCACTCCATTACTGTCCACATTTCAATTTCATTCTCTTCACTCTCCCTTTTTGCAGCCTTTCCAGGAGCTTTGCTAGAAGTAGAACATTTTTAATGTAGAGGCCAGAGAAACCGGAAAGTATGTTAATCATTTTATTCAAATATCTAACTTGAAAAAAAGGAAAGTGAAACATTGTTTAATTACAATATATTGACATAATTTTGTTAAAGAAAAAATTTGAATTTAACACTGGAAATTTGTAATTGGTTTGCCAGCCCCCCCCCCCCAAAAAAAAAAACACACTCAAAACACAACAGTGGTACCAGGGTTTTTGTTAGGAGGCCCATGTACTGTATAATTTTTATTCTTAAGAATAGTTTTCTCTTTTTTATTAATTTGACATTGGCATACCGTAAATTTCACCAGGATCCCCCCTCCCCCACATTAACAATCGACACTGCCATTACTTCTACCAACAGTAATGCTATAATTCAAAATTTCACTTTCTAAATCCTTCTAATATAAACATATAATCATATTTGTACAGAGGATAAGATAAGAGGATAGCAAGCCCCCCCCCCCCCCCCCCACTCCCTGTTTTCTTTAGTTGGGAAGCATCGAAACATGATTCTATGAAAGCTACCAGTTTGGATACGAAAGGCAATGAGGATTAGCAGTTTCCATATTTAATGCATTTAGAGTGTTGTCTTTCAAACCTTCTTACATACAATACTTGAAGTAGCAATAATTTCATAATCTACAAAACTTCCCATACAGAAGTCCATAGAGGTAAATGAATTTTAACATGTATAATTATAATCAAAATATCATTGATTAATTCAATCTTTGATATAGACTGATAGACCTTTATCAATCAAATTTGAAGGAGAATCTTTCTGCCCAGTCCTCAGTTTCATCCTATAAGATGGTAGTTGACATTGTTAGAATTTTAATGTTTATTCGTTGAGGATTAGTTATCTTTAATTATTTGAAAGTCGACAAGATGATAAACTTCATTAGCTTTATTGAATGTAGTATTCTACAAACATATAATACAAATAACAAATAAATATCATGTAAATATTCGAGTTTAAACCCATCTCTATTGTCCTCTTTCATTATATGAGGGTGGCATCTTTAAGACGTAGTCTCGTGTAGATATCTTCTGCATCCATCACTAAAGTTGTAGCCTAGTTTTCAGAAAAAAATATAACCCAAGTCTGTTGAATGGAAAAATGAAATAAGATATAAAAAAATCAACAATGACTAATAACATACACCCTGATACCTGCTCAGAAAAAGGAAGGACTGAAATTCACTTGGGGTTCTAGTGGGCAAACCTAAACTATTTTTTGTACAAGACTAGTTTAAATACTGACCGCATCTTAAATTATTACTGATGATCCCATTAAGACGATAGGCCTGCTGGAGCTCGGATCAGACAAGGTATGAAATAAGTAATACAATGTAATACAACTCGTGCTCATACCGGTAATTGAATAATACTCGGTTAAGTATGGGACATAAAATGACCAAACAACTTTGACCAGAGAATGTACTGGAAATAATGCTACTGAAACATACGTAATGTAGACTTATATTTCATCTATATTGACATTTAATTTTTAATCTAAATTACAATTGTGATATTAAGTCAATTATTCTTTTACAAGTCAACTGACAATGAAAAATATCTGTTTCAGATCTATAATTTTCTCCATGACATTTGTTCCACAAAAATTTATTGGGGGTACCTTCATGTATATTAGCACACTTGCTCGTATGAAGTGTAGTAGGCCCGCATCTCTAGATATGATCCCGTCAACATCTGTTCTTTGTTCCTCTCCTGAGTTTGCAAACCAGAATGCCTTCATCATCCACTGTAGAGAGGCATCATCCTACATGAGAGAAAACAAAGTAGGTACATGTACTTCAATTAAAAACTGATACTGATGGATACATATCAACCATAATACATCCTATAAACAGACTTTTATCAATCTTATTTTGTGTTCTTCTTCATCTTCATTGCTCAAGAAGTGAAAGTACCCCTTACAAAAAAAATAATGAGGGGTCCTGTGTATAGTACCCTACATGTAGTGCTTACAATGTGCATTTGATATGGCTCTTCTAAACACAGCACCTCCTGTAAATAAGGACAAATTTTCCTTTGTAAACATAGAAAGAAAAGACATCAATATTTGTATACTAGGTGCAGAACTAGAATAAAATATACCCTCCACTATATATGCTTGCAATGTCAACTTAGTTCCATTTCCTTTTGAGTGAATTAATAGGTGGTCGTTTAATATGTGTGTGCTAAATAACCTGATAACTGTACCTTGCATGGGACTTTCTGCTTCATCTTGCAAATATAAGAGATGTTGTAATGTCCTCCTTCCAGCTCTTCAGTTTCAATCTTTTGGAACAAAAAGAAGAAGAAAATCAATACGACAATCAAGGCATCCCTTTCTCCTTAACAAAATAAAATAGATCTAGCATAATTCAAATTAATAGATATTTTTATGTCATGGTTGGCCTTAATTTTAATATGGTGTGGAAATCAACATTCCTATTTAATGAACCACAGTACAAAGTAAAACTAAATGGAAGATTTAACTTGTGCATCAAACAGTGGTTTCTATGGCCTATGAACACGAAGCAGTACTAAGTAGAATTAGTTTATTATAACAAGAAGAGGTGGACTACATACCATATAAGCAGAGGCGGCGCTCCGAGAGGGGGGGGGGGGGCAGAGTGCCCTCCCATTTGGTCAAGTACCCTAAAAGTGCCCCTTTTTGCATAGGAAAAGTGCCCCTTTTTACATAGGAAAGTGCCCCTTTTACTCTGACAAGTGCCCCTATTAAGTTTTTAAAGTGCCCCTTCCCCTTTTAATAACTACCCCTTTTAACTTGGATAAGCGCACCTTATATCTTCACATGTGCTCCCTTTCATTTTTAATAAGTGCCCCTTTTTCTTATAAGTGCCCCCATTTAAAAATAGGCCCTTTCCTTTCTCATAAATGCCCCTTTTCATCTATGAAAATAGTTCCTTTTCATTCTCTTAAGTGCCCCTTTTCATCTCTTGTAAATGACCCTATTCACTTCTGAGAGATACTTGTTTTACTTTGACAAGCACCCCTTCCCCTCCTAGTCAGTACTCTTTTCATCTCTTATAAATGCCCCTTTTATTTTGAGACGTCCTCCTTTTCCTTCCTATATAATGCCTTTTTTCCTTATAAGCACCCTTACCCCTTATCATAATTACCCGTACCACTTTTCATCTTTGATAAGTGCCCCGTTTATTTAAACATGTGCCACTTTTTCTTTTTAATAAGAGCCACTTCCCCTTCTCATTACCCTTTTAACAATGATATGTACCCTATTTCCTTTCTTATAAAGAACCTATCCCTTTTTCATAAATGCCCCTTTTCACTGCTTATAAATGCCCCCTATCAAAATCTGATGGGTGCCTCTTTTCCGTCGACAAATGCCCATGTTCTTATCATCCCTGGTGCATGCCTCTTTGTTTAGGTGTAAGAAGTGCCCCATTTTCACCTCTGATAATTAGCCTTTGTATTTTGACACATGCTTCTTTTCTTTTCTGATAAGTGTCTTAACCCTTTCGATAAGTGTCCCCTTTTCCTCTCATCATTAAACGTGTCCCTAATTTCAAGCGACTAAAAGCAATTTCCCACAAAGCTCGCTCGCTACGCTTGCCCATAGTTATAGATGTTATAATTATGTAACTTATCACAGATCTATTCAGTCTTCCGTTATGAGATTGTGCTTATAACCCCATCAGGATTGGGTTTTCCTCTTTATAAGATGTAATTTTTCGCACTGCAAGCCCAAAACTGCAAAGTATGATACTTAAGCAATATCTTAAATGCTGTATTAAGAGAAACAAATATTGAAATCATCCCTGATAATGTAATCACAAAATAGGGGTATATACCAATGTCAAAAAAATGGTATATTTTCCCTCTGAAGGTGCCCTTTTTTCAAGAAAGTGCCCTTTTTGTTGGTGCCCCCCCCCCCACTTTGGAAGTTGCTCCGCCCAAAGGCTCCGCCGCCTCTGCGTATAAGTAAACATAATTGTCGACTACCCTAGGGGTCTTCTCTTATACAACGTCCAACAAAAAATAGATTTATCAAATGAACTGCACACTTTGGAGAAGAAAAAATCTTTAATATAGGTCTAGATCTAGAAAAGTTATGACAACTTGACAAGCACACTGGACACACACAACATCTGAACATTAAATAAATGAATCCTAGGTCTAGTTTGTTTGTTTTTGAATATTTTTATTAATAAGTTCCAGGTTTACGTCTAAATGAAATATGGTTTGGAGCTGTTTGATTATCCATGGTCACAAACAATTTTGGTCTAAAAGTTGACACGCACCAATGATGCAACTGAGCGAACGGATAGCACTTAGTCTTAGTAATACTAGATCTAGTATAGCCAACAGAGTCGACATCTACTAAAGATATAAACAAGAATTAACCCTCTTGGATTATTAAAGAAATCATACTTCATAGATTATTTTAAGGTGTAACGTTAAATCTAGATTTAAATTCAATGGATGATTGGTGAATTAGATTCACGATGACGATCAAATTTGGAATAAAACCTGATCAGAAAGTTTTATCTGGATGCAGATGAGCACCGAAATTCCCCAACGTGGGCCTGCCGGAACCCCGGGGCTCTAAAGGGTGACATGAAGGCAAACCGCAGTCAAACTAGACCTACTTCACGACGATGAAAATCAAAGTGCAATTTCAAGAGAAATATTTTCCTAGCCTTTTCCCCAAAAATCTGTTGAGAACAGTCTCAAAATGTAAAGAAATTACAGTAGATCACGAATTACAGCTTTTTCAAATTAATGACTAAATTATCTTAATCTACTGATATTTCAATCAATTACTCACCCATATGCATTCTCCGTGAACTAAATCTTCTCACTTTGTGCGAGTATAGCGCGCGTCGTGCATTCCCACCTCGATATGAATATTTAAGAGAATCGAGACTTTCCCCGACCCTGCCTAATGAATATTCATGATAAAACAGGAATCCGGCCTCGCCGTGGTACGAAAAAATAAGACGCTGACCGGACGGATATTGACCTTGATCATGATAAATATGAATGAGAAATAGCATTTGGTTATTAAGATATGATCATGAGTTGATTTTTGTAAAATTTTACAAAATGGCGCCTAGATGACGTCATCATTGAAGGTCAATGTTGAAAACGTTATTGTGCTTTGTACATATGCCTATACATATGTGTGCCAAATTTCAAGGCATTTGATCGAGCCATTTTCTCGTTATCTTGCTAACAAAAAAGTGGTTAGAAATAAGAAAAATATTTAATAATAAATAAATAAATAAACTAGACATAATACTTGTTTGGAACAAGTATAGGTGGGCTGGTCAACTTAAATTTGAAAACAAAATAGAGCAAAGTTAAGCGAGATATTGCTTGAAAATTCTTAAAAAACACTATCATGTAGATTCATTACGTGAACGAAATTCACCTTTAATAGTCATAACACGCAAATTATGAAATTTCTGACATGAGGCCTTTAATCAAAATTTTCACTCTGATGACGTCATCAAAATGAAAAAGGGTTATTATTGAACTTGTAGAAAAATATCTTAGCTACAACATATTGAAATTTTAAAGAAAATCAATCAATATATACAGAGATACAATCAATTTTCCATAAATATGCTGATGTCATAATATGCAAATTCGTATTTTGAGTTCCTAGGCCATTAAGATGATGTCACGATACACTTAATGGCCAAATGAGACATGAAATCATATCTCTGACTCATACTCTTTTCAAATATTAAAACAGAATTGGGGTCCAGGTGCATCCCAAAGAGCTATAATGGATTGTGTATAGGCATGTTTTTGCCCATGTATGTTATGTATTACAAGAGCTCGCGCGCACGGACATTTATGTTAAGCGAACGCTCATTCCCTTAATAATAGTCATAAAGAGATAAACATGGTATCAATTTGTTTGTAAAAATATGGGAAATATCATGGAAGAAAAAAAATGGCGATTCTATGTTGTATAATAGTTTTGCGCGCGAAAACGCGCGCGCATGTGCGTGTGCGCGATTTTTTATAAAATGCTTAAAATGGCCTTAAACGTATGCAAAATAAATTTGAGAAGATTTTCAGCATTATAAAATTTTGCGCGCGCACTGACGCGCGGACGTACGCGCACGCGCGCGTTTTTTGACATGAAATTGACCGGACTGATATTGGCCTTGATCATGATAAATATGAATGAGAAATGATTTACCGTTATGAAAATATGACCATGAGTAAATTTTCAGAAAATTTCACAAAATGGCGCCTAGATGACGTCATCAGTCAAGGTCAAGGTTGAAAACATTACTTTGTGTTGTTCATATGCCTATACATATGTGTGCCAAATTTCAAGGCATTTAATTGAGCCATTTTCAAGTTATCTTGTTAACAAAAAAGTGGGTATAATTAAGAAAAATAAATAAATAATAATAAATAAATAAAGGCAATTTTAACAAAAATATAAGGTGGTCTGTATTAGATACAGCCCACCTGATAATAAAGGCAATTCTAACGAAATTATAAGGTGGTCTGTACGTTATACAGCCCACCTGATAAATAAATAATAAAGGCAATTCTAACGAAATTATAAGGTGGTCTGTACGTTATACAGCCCACCTGATAAATAATAATAAATAATAAATAAATAAAGGCAATTTTAACAAAAATATAAGGTGGTCTGTATTAGATACAGCCCACCTGAAAAGACTAAATGCAATAAGTAAAGCAAAAGAATACGTATGAAATCAACGACATGATTAATACAAAAAATAAAACCTTGCAGTATAGTGCTGAATATGCTTTTGAGCATTACAAAACTAATTACAGGCCGACCTTCATATTAGTCATACCTCGTATTTTGAAAGAAATATCAATGAATATGGCAAAATCACGGTCTATCTGCAACGTAAATGATCAATCAATAAATGAGCATTACAAAAAAAGAGCTTTTGAAGCATAATCCACCTTCATGATCGAATACAAGTCATTTTGTTGTACTCGATCCTTACAGAAAAACGCAAACCTCCACAGATACAGTAGCCCAACATGCAGACCCCGCAGACCAGTATATGCAGCGGTCATTAATTAGCGACCAGCGATGAATGGTCAGAGGTCATCCCCCGTCAACGGAGCTATCCCCAAGGCATCCTCTCAGCGAGTGCCCATCAAACCCCAAGGACAAGCTGTCGTTGCTACTTGCCCCCAACCACCAAGGATATCCCCAGAAACACACCAGTGGTTGGCCAGTTATGAGTTTAGCCTCGCTTGTGAAACATGCTTTACTCAAGTTCAACATCAGTATGGGCTGTACTCCTTCAGGTATGATCTAAGTCAGGCCTTCTCAACTAGTTTATTAGAAGCGCCAAAACAAAAATGAATTGAGGTTGAAGTACCAACCTGTATGTTTGGTGACTGTGTTACGAGGGAGCGTAGCGACCGAGCCGATACCGGGTGGGGTCCAGGGGGCGAAGCCCTCGGAAGCTAGTGGATTTTAGGGCTTTTTGAGGCCCAGATGTGGCATTTTAAACACCTTTTTGTTCCATAAAACATCAATCATAATTTCATATTGATGTGAAATAATTAGTACAATTCCTGGCTAAAATCTACACTGGAAGTTAATTTATATGTAGTTATTTTGGTGCAATAAACACGGAAAATGTCAAAATGAAGTGAAAATCAAACAAACAAAATGGCTTGCTTACATTTTGGGCTCAACTTCGACTGCGACTTTTTGATTTTTCTGAGTTGTTTTATCTTAAAATATAATTTTTTTAATGTTGTTCTTTCTTTAATTTTTAATTTTTAATTTGTATTAATTTTTTGGAACAGCCGCGCGCCACTCTGACTGACCGCAGGCGCCACGAGTGGCGCGCGCGCCGCCAGTTGAGAAGGCCTGATCTAAGTTATATCTTCATGAATTCTTGATGATTGCATGCAGCCCGGGGATTGCAGGTAGCTAGGGCCAGGGTATAACAGAGTCCATTTATCTGCTGCAACTTTGAAGAGAAAATATGTCTGTATCTAAATTAAAGGCCGTCTGTTCTATAGTTTGGCCAGGAGGGATGCCATGGGGGGGGGGGGGGGGGGGGGCCGGGGGGGGACTTTTTTAGACCCCTTTTTTTTAACCTCGATCGATTACATGTATGTGCCCCCCCCCCCCCCAAACATCGAACTCTGGCTACGTGCCTGCCTATATGTCACGTACAGAACGCATCTACGATTAATTTAGAGTGTATCTGATCATTGTATTAATTAATCTACATTTACCACTCTCTAACATTAGTGAAGTAAATGAATGCATGGATACCTGGTATAGTGGTAGGATCGAGAAATTCCTTGACCGCTTTAATTAGCACCTTATTTGACTCTATCAGCTCCATGTATTAAGCGCAGTAGATTATAGTTATAGATGCGCTATAGAAATGGACCTATATTATCATTAATTCGTGCATCCCTATACTAAAGCTTTTATCAGACCAATTATGAAGTGCAAAGACACTTGTGCACGATATGACTTAGTTTCAGAACTGTACGCCGGCCAGCCTAGCTATTACCATATTATGGACTGGTTTTAGCCCAGCTGCCCTATATAATTACGGGCACTGAAAGCATTCAAGGAATAAATTCCTATCAGGTACCCATTTACTACTCCTTCATGGAGATTCAGATTAATGCCTTGCCAAAAGACATTATAGTGCCTCGATCAGCAGGACTCTAAATAGAAACCATGCAATCCATGCAGTCTGATGATATATATTTCGACCACACCTCCTCTACACCTTTCATTTCTAGGCTAAACAGGAATCCCAATCACAAGCCTGCCTGTAAGGGTGGCGTGCTGGTGTGCCGTCTACATGTCCCTCCCAAAGACGGTTTGAAGGATGTCTACGGTCGTATCCGTCCTCGCGTAAAGCAAGACTTCAAGGGTGAATACGCCCTCTGTCAACAGTTTGCTACCGGAATACCATGCAAGGTACCATATCAGACATGATTTCCCTGATTTTAAATTTCCAAAGAACATATTATCATCATTTTTTTTCCATGGTAAGAGGCAACATGCTTTGATCTACCAAAAACTTGATAATAATTACGAGTGTTAATCTTTAATTGCAAAATCAATTCAGATATAGATGCTATTTTTAGGTACCGGTAGTTCGCTCAAGTATCAGACTTCAAAATCTTCAGTTGAAAGTGAGGGGTGAACGCATAGTGATATGTTGTGCTTTTCCATTAGGGTGTAATCAAACTTTGATGTATTATTTGCTCTTGATCAAATTCAGGATGTATCTTCTATTTTAAAGGTTTATTGGCTATTATTTGGCTACAGCAATAATGCCATAGACTTGATCTTTGTTTGTTGAGGTTTCTGCCGTAAGGCTTGTGTTAAAGTCTTCTTCATGTTATATTTTTGCTCAGAAAATGTGCTGTGCATTCTGTAGTCTCTACATATAATCCTACTTCACAATTTTGAATTTGATGGTTTTATTTTATTTAAGATGAGCTGCTGGTTTCCTCACAGCAATGTAGAGATGGAAGTATGGGAGGCAGACAGGAATGGCCACTTCAACGGTAAGGAGGTTGATACCTGGTTACGTTACAAGCTCAATCAAGAGATCTCTGGTATTGCTGGTAGTCTTGAACCTCCCGGGTTGTATCCATATAACCAGAAAGGTGTGCAGGCTCCAGGGCGAACCCTCATGCTACGTTGCAGGTTCAGAACAGGTTCCAACAGCCACTTGCTGTGATCCCTACAGCGCCCCCAATGTCACCACCTCCTGTCCCACAGCAGTCTCAAAGACCTCTGCTGTCTTCACAAAATGAAGTCATTGATCCGCAGACGAGGGGAGAACTCACCAACCTGCTCAAGAACCTTGGGGGTCAGTTCCTGTACCTCTGTAGGTTCTGCTTCGATGATGCCCCCCAGGTCTTCAGCGTCCAGAACAGCTCAAACCCGGACATATGCACAGGGGAAAAAAGCCACAAGTGGAACGGCCCCAACCGATGCCTCGTGCACCGGCTGTGCCAGGGGGGCCTGGATCGCTACTGGAAAATACGGAAGCGACCCAATGGAATTCCAACCGAGGCATTCCTCTGCTGGCATCGCGACAACTCCTATGGGTGCCCTATTGGAGCCGAGTGCAGTTTTGCTCATAATGAGGTACCGGTACTCAGATACTATAGTTATTCTCTTTTCTTTCTTGAAATTTCCTTTAAGAATAGTACTGACTCTCTGATGATGCCAGAGAAACTGAACCTGAATCAAAGCAGAATTTTTTTTTAGAATCGATAATATTGAAATTGCCATGTTTTAAGATTTTTGGAAGGGTTGTTGTTTTATTCTAATTTAGGAATTTGGGGATACTAGCAGTAGTATTTCTCATACCATCTACATCATCTTAACCCCTGAGGATTCCATATTAGCAAGTTGTTGATAAACCCGAGTTTTATACAGTTTGTAAACTATAAAGCGGCCACAAGAAAACTTTCTCAGGGTTTAGTACCGATTGCTTCAACTTTAATAGTGTAATAAAATGCAATTCTAATCAGCCAGTGTGGACCGTGCATGGTAGGCCTACATGTATGTTGTTGCGGGTTCCAGTCAGGGAGCAATTGATTTTGAATTTTTTCCTTTTTGAACAGTAGATTGTTGAATATCGACCTGGAATATTATGGGTTTTATTCATCTCAAATAAAATACAGAAATTGTGTTATTTTGCAGATTGAGACAGGTATCTGGTCGTACGAGGCATACCACCCACTGGATCGTGAGATGCTTGTGCGTGTCAGCCATGAATTGATCTGCAATCCCTCGGTTTCAGTTGCCCCATCCTCACCCAATCCTGCTTTACCTCCAGTACAGAAACCAATGGTTCCACCCCAGCAACCTCTTAGACCAGTCTTTCAGTATACGATTAAGGTTTGTTTTCAAAACTTACATGGGGCCCGATCGATGCACACCAGGCTTTATTTTGATTGCCCCATTCAAGGAAATTCACGCATATAAATGAAATTCACGCATATAAATGAACAGAACGAGTCCAGGCAAAATCTCAAGCCACAGATGCAAGTCCTCCTTATAGCAGGGTGCGATGACCTAGCGAAAAGACATTTCTATTTGTAGGGGGCTATTGTTTACTGCTTACAGTGGCATGAATTCTATTGAATTTAACAATCAGTTGGCCTAATTGGCGCTAGTGGAATAACGCCTTGTGTGCATTGGGTCTAGCATGTAGATACTGTAATGTTATATATACACTTAAAGGGTAATTTATCCTTTGTAATAAGTTCATTTGTTAAGCAAACAAAAATTATTTTAAAAAATGGCGAGGATTTGCAATAAATCAAATTCAAATTCAAATTTTATTGGTCCAAAAGGAAATTCGTTTCGTTTACATGCATTGTTCACAGAGAAGAATAAATAAAATGTACATGTAACATGATACATACAACATACAACGAGTATATAGAGAGAATGAACATATAGCACTTTAACATTCACATTATATAGATTTTTCTTTGAATTTACATTATATTCAATATTTGTTTATGTATCCAGAGTAATTACCAGAACAATATAACATTGTAACTATTATTACTATTATCATTATCAATATTACTAATACTATTATTATTATTATTATTGTTTGAATTGTTATTATTATCATTAGTTTGACTCATTATATCATTATGATAACAAAATATAACAAGGCACACATAAAACACAGACAGTTTAACAATAAAACAGATTTATCATAATTATTGTCTATATGGTGGAAACAAATAAAAATAACCATGTATATATCCTGATATTCTGATAGATCCACAACAATTATTGTCCCTATAAATGAGACCTAAAATATGAGTGCACTCAGTGCAGTATGTATGAGATATGAATACCTATTGAAGGCAGTATGAGATAATTATTAGTAAACATGCAATACCACACTACAGAATCATAGGTCATTATACTTTCAACTACGGACCGATAAAAAAGTGACAGTATGGTCCCGTCAAACCAATGTTTGAATTATGAGATCTCATAAGGCCTAAAATAAAAACTTGTTGTATTGCCCTTTGGTTGACAAAACACGGGTCGGTCGGTCGGACTTTTCTATTTTAACTTTTTTTGGGTCGCCCTCTTTGGGCCGATATTTTTCACTTTTGAATTTTTTTCCCGCCCTCCTTTGGCTGATATTTCTCAGTTTTTAATGCTTGAATACATGTGTTTCAGCGTCATCATTCAATATCTTTTTCACCTCATAATAATCCATGGTTTGCAATGTTGTGTTGAGACAACACTCTGTGCTTCCCAGCTGACGAAGTTGGTTTTCAACTACCTGTAAAACTTGCTAGCAATGTGAAGATTTTTGACAAATTGTACAGGTGGCCGTCCCGGGCACAAGGTGGTCTCTTTACTAACCAAAGAAGGAACCGACACTGACACAGGAAAAGACAGCCAGACACCTGTGCATGCACAAGTTCAAATCATAGCCTAATACAAATGTTTGTATCTATAAAACTGGCCTACTTCAAAGAATATGCCCTTCATTCCTGTTTCAGTTCTGGGGATTGTTTGTTCCAATTGTATGTTTGTATCCGTTTTTGAATCTGAAATGAGTCAAATCTAACACTGAGAAATTTAAACAAAAATTAAACAATTTAAACAACTCACTGTATCTCCATATTTTAATCCGAGTTGTACAATTTACAACATTAAAAACTAACCTATGCTTGCTGGAAACTTAAAAAAAGAAACAATATCTGAATAAATCAACACGTCGCCATTTTCAACACAGCGCATATATGCGCTGCATTTAATTTACAGACGGACAGCACTGAATGACCACCAATTGAAAAACATGTTAATATCCACTCTTTGAAAGCTCGATTTGAAACTGTCAGGCATGTCCTTTCATCTCGTCTTTACGTAAATTCTCAAAAAATTTTAGTGCCTTCAAAATGGTTCCATGACACATGCTCCGCCGACGATTGCTCCGCCGACATTTACTCCGCAAAACGCGACAATTGCTCCGCGACATTTGCTCCGCGACATTTGCTCCGACGTCAAATGCTCCGCCGACACTGTGCTCCGCCGACAGTTGCTCCGCCGACAGTTGCTCCGCCGACAATTGCTCCGCCGACAGATGCTCCGCCGACAATTGCTCCTCCGACAATTGCTCCGCCGACAATTGCTCCGCCGTCAATTGCTCCGCAAAACGCGACAATTGCTCCGCCGACATTTGCTCCGCCGACATTTGCTCCGCCTGAAGCGACACTTGCTCCGCCGACATTTGCTCCGCCGACATTTGCTCCGCCGACATTTGCTCCGCCGACAATTGCTCCGCCGACAATTGCTCCGCCTGAAGCGACAATTGCTCCGGTGACATTTGCTCCGCCGACAATTGCTCCGCCGAAAATTGCTCCGCCGACAATTGCTCCGCCTGAAGCGACAATTGCTCCGGTGACATTTGCTCCGCCGACAATTGCTCCGACGACATTTGCTCCGCATGAAGCGACACTTGCTCCGGTGACATTTGCTCCGACGACATTTGCTCCGCCCAAAAAGTGTCCCATTAAATACAAATGCTACTATACTACGACAAATGCTTCGCCGACAATATTTTTTTTTCACGGGTTGTTTTTGTTTCTTTTTTTTTTCTTCATTTTCTGAATGCATTTCATGAAATTATGTAAATGAAATGAAATGAATGAATGTTGATGATGTGGGAGGAAAAAGCAGTTGCCTAAAAGTCATTTCGAATATACTGAAATAACTTTCCATCTATCACTGTACGTCCCACATAATGTACACTAAACACTCATTACATGTCATGGGAAGTTTTTTTTTTTAAGTAGAGCAGCAAGCCACATTCCCCAATACGCGCATACCTCCTAGTTAATTTCAAACAGCTCATCAATATGTAAGACCTGAAATTACCTCAATGAAAGAAGACTAATAACATGAGAGGAAAGAAAAGAGCAAAGAAGACAACCGTTTTTTGCTATTCCCCATAATGTTTGATTAAAAAAAATAAAAAATAAAATTATAGCTCCTTACGCAAGTTCTCCGGCGAAAGATAATTACTCCGCTCAAAATCTGTTTCATGTATTACTCATTAGCTGATCCAAAGCTCAAGGCTATCTCTCTCTCTCTCTCTTTCTCTCTCTCCCATGCTCCTCCTTTTCCTGTTTACACCATTTTCTTGTCTTCTTTGCTCTTTTCTTTCCTCTCATGCTATTAGTCTTCTTTCATTTCCATCACTTCTTCTCTGCTCCCCCTCTCGAGTTCTATTTCTCTCGTGAAATTGAAACGTAAAGTAATACAATCATGTAGTACATTCTTGTTTAGAATAATATTTTCAATAATATCCAGTCCATTTTAGTTAAGTGTATGTAGCTTTAATATATATATGTTAGTGTGTAAAACACTCCGTTTCATTCGAGTACTTTGTTTTCACTGAATAATTTAAGGGACTCACGAAGCCACCGGAAGAAGAGCAATTGGCTTATCATGAAGAACTAACATCAAACTGCAAGAAAATGATTTGTATAAATGTGAATAAGCAGAAAGGCGGCCATCTCATTTTCCCGTCTGAATGTGTTCTCTTCCTTACGTATATAAGTGCCCTTATTTTCTAAACATCCATGATGACCTAGTACATTGTATAATGCTTTACCTAGTAAGATGCATTGATCGAGGTAATTTCAGGTATTACATATTGATGAGCTACTTGAAATTAACTAGGAGGTATGCGCGTATTGGGGACTGTGGCTTGCTGATCTACTTTTTTTTAAAAACTTCCCACGACATGTAATGAGTGTTTAGTATACATTATATGGGACGTACAGTGATAGATGGAAAGTTATTTCAGTAATATTCGAAATGACTTTTAGGTAACTCCTTTTTCCTCCCACTTCATCAACATTCATTCATTTCATTAATTTTCATCTACATTATTTCAAAAAATGCATTCAGAAAATGAAGAAGAAAAAAAGAAACGAAAAAAAATAGGTGTAAAGAAATTTTGTCGGCGAAGCATTTGTCGTAGTACTAGTAGCATTTGTAGTTTATGGGACACTTTTTGGGCGGAGCAAATGTCGTCGGAGCAAATGTCGGCGGAGCAATTGTCGCTTCAGGCGGAGCAATTGTCGGCGGAGCAAATGTCGGTGGAGCAAATGTCGGCGGAGCAAATGTCGGCGGAGCAATTGTCGCTTCAGGCGGAGCAATTGTCGGCGGAGCAATTGTCGGCGGAGCAAATGTCGGCGGAGCAAGTGTCGCTTCAGGCGGAGCAAATGTCGGCGGAGCAATTGTCGCTTCAGGCGGAGCAATTGTCGGCGGAGCAAATGTCGGCGGAGCAAGTGTCGCTTCAGGCGGAGCAAATGTCGGCGGAGCAAATGTCGGCGGAGCAATTGTCGCGTTTTGCGGAGCAATTGACGGCGGAGCAATTGTCGACGGAGCAATTGTCGGCGGAGCAATTGTCGGCGGAGCATCTGTCGGCGGAGCAATTGTCGGCGGAGCAACTGTCGGCGGAGCAACTGTCGGCGGAGCAACTGTCGGCGGAGCATTTGACGTCGGAGCAAATGTCGCGGAGCAAATGTCGCGGAGCAATTGTCGCGTTTTGCGGAGTAAATGTCGGCGGAGCAATCGTCGGCGGAGCATGTGTCGGGTTACCTTCAAAATGTGTCATGAATACAAAAGTGTTGTTAGCCTTTCTGTAGAAAACTCAGAAAACAGCGACCGTCGCCAAAATCTCCCTGGTTTCTAGCTGGTGCAGTACGTGCACGGTATAAACACGTACACGAGGGGTTCCATGACACATGCTCCGCCAACGATTGCTCCGCCGACATTTACTCTGCAAAACGCGAAAATTGCTCCGCGACATTTGCTCCGACGTCAAATGCCCTGCCGACACTTGCTCCGCCGACATTTGCTCCGCCGACAATTGCTCCGCCGACAGATGCTCCGCTGACAATTGCTCCGCCGACATTTGCTCCGCTGACAATTGCTCCGCAAAACGCGACAATTGCTCCGACGTCAAATGCTCGATCCGCCGACATTTTATCCGCCGACAATTGCTCCGCCGACAGATGCTCCGCCGACAATTGCTCCGCCGACATTTGCTCCGCTGACAATTGCTCCGCAAAACGCGTACACGAGGGGTTCCATGACACATGCTCCGCCAACGATTGCTCCGCCGACATTTACTCTGCAAAACGCGACAATTGCTCCGCGACATTTGCTCCGACGTCAAATGCCCTGCCGACACTTGCTCCGCCGACATTTGCTCCGCCGACAATTGCTCCGCCGACAGATGCTCCGCTGACAATTGCTCCGCCGACATTTGCTCCGCTGACAATTGCTCCGCAAAACGCGACAATTGCTCCGATGACAAATGCTCCGCCGACATTTGCTCCGCCGACATTTGCTACGCCGACAATTGCTCTGACGTCAAATGCTCCGCCGACATTTTATCCGCCGACAATTGCTCCGCCGACAATTGCTCCGCCGACATTTGCTCCGCTGACAATTGCTCCGCAAAACGCGACAATTGCTCCGATGACAAATGCTCCGCCGACATTTGCTCCGCCGACATTTGCTACGCCGACAATTGCTCCCCCGACATTTGCTCCACATGAAGCGACAATTGCTCCTCCGACAGATGCTCCGCCGACAATTGCTCCACCGACAATTATTTCCCCCTCCTACATTTGCTCTGCATGAAGCTACACTTGCTCCGGTGACATTTGCTTCGACGACATTTGCTCCAACGACATTTGCACCGCATGAAGTGACACTTGCTCCGGTGACATTTGCTCCGCCCAAAAAGTGTCCCATAAAATACAAATGCTACTAATACTACGACAATTATGCTTCGCCGACAATTTTTTTTTTCATGGGTTATTTTCGTTTCTTTTTTCTTCATTTTCTGAATGCATTTCATGAGATAATGTAGATGAAATGAAATGAATGAATGTGGGAGGAAATTTACTGAAATAACTTTCCATCTATCACTGTACGTCCCATATAATGTACACTAAACACTCATTACATGTCGTGGGAAGTTTTTTAAAATAAGTAGAGCAGCAAGCCACATTCCCCAATACGCGCATACCTCCTAGTTAATTTCAAACAGCTCATCAATATGTAAGACCTGACCTCGATGCAAGCAAGCACATGCATCTTACTAGGTAAACCATCTGCAAGTAAATGTACTAGGTCATCATGGAAGCTCTAGAGAACAACAGGGGAGGGATCAAAATAAGCTTGAAGGGCACTTATATGTAAAGAAGAGAACCCATTCAGACGGGAAAATTAGATGGCAGCCTTTCTACTTATTCCCATTTATACAAATCATTTAGTTGCAGTTTGATGTTAGTTCTTCATGATAAGCCAATTGCTCTTCTTCCCGTGGTTTCGTGAGTCCCTTAAAGTCAGTGAAAACAAAGTACTCGAATGAGACGGGGTGTTTTACACACTAATATATATATATTTAGTAAAGCGCTTAACTGAAGGAAATAGAACTCGAGAGGGGGAGAAGAGAAGAAGTGATGAAAATGAAAGAAGACTAATAGCATAAGAGGAAAGAAAAGAGCTAAAAAGACAAGAAAAGGGTGTGAAAATGAAAAGGAGGAGCAAGAGAGAGAGAGAGAGAGAAAGATAGCTTTGAGCTTTTGATTAGCTAATGAGTAATACATGAAACAGATTTTGAGCGGAGTAATTATCTTTCGTCGGAGAACTTGCATTAGGAGCTACAACTTGATTTTTTTTTTAAATCAAACATGGGGAAAAGCAACAATTATTGTCGTAGTAGCTTTTGTATTTTACGGGGCACTTTTTGAGCGGAGCAAATGTCGGCGGAGCAATTGTCGGCAGAGCAAATGTCGGCGGAGCAATTGTCGGCGGAGCAAATGTCACCGGAGCAAGTGTCACTTCAGGCGGAGCAAATGCCGGCGGAGCAACTGTCGTTCGAGGAGCATTTGTCACCGGAGCAATTGTCGCGTTTTGCGGAGCAAATGTCGGCGGAGCAATTGTCGGCGGAGCAATTGTCGGCGAAGCAAATGTCGGCGGAGCAAATGTCGGCGGAGCAAATGTCGGCGGAGCAATTGTCGGCGGAGCAAATGTCGCAGAGCAAATGTTGCGGAGCAATTGTCGCGTTTTGCGGAGTAAATGTCGGCGGAGCATGTGTCGGGTTACCACACGAGGACGGGGTCTACTTTGAATTTTGAAACTAGGGCAGAAGACGAGTGAGAATTTGGGAATAATTTGATTTAATGCATTTATATCTCATTTACACAAACAAAATACATATTTTTTTATTCATTAATAACAAAAAATTTTAAATTTTAAATGCCGACCGTACATTTTCAGATTTTTTGGGTCGGTCGCAAAGGGCAATACAATACAAGTTTTTATTTTAGGCCTAAAGGCAATTTGGTCAGTGGATTGTGACGTAGATGCGGATAACCGACTCTCCTGTTTGTCGAGTACAAAATTATCTTTATTTCTGTTTTTCTCTTAAGTGCCGTCTTCTGTGGGGCATACTCATAAGGTATCGATTTCATTCAAACTTTCACCTGCTTTCTCTGCTTTCTTTTAAAGTAGTTTTCTACAAGGTTGGATTTCCCTTTAAATGCACTGCTTGCGCAACTTCTATAGCTTTTACTCCTGCCTCTTTGAATATCACTGTCTTCCAAATTCCTACAATTCCTACCTTTATGATGCTGCTATGTTTAGTCCTGCATCACAAATAGAATTTACCGGTAGCAAGAAAAGTTTTCAAATGCCTTTCCTTCTGTCATTAATTCAAGTGTACTGAAGAAACTGAATAAGTATACTACGTTGCTACGTACCCCTCCAGCAATTACTAATTCTACTGCTAAAGCCACTATCATCACTATTTCTGCATACGCCTCAGTGGCTGCTACCACCGTTATTTTACAGATAGTGATATAGGTACTTCAAGTACTGCTACCACTCTTATGACAACATGTCCACTATTGCAACTATATGACATATTGTACTTCTACTCCTACATAGGTTGCATGTGGTCTCTGTTACACCAAGACCAAGAACCTGGTTGAACAGAACCCTCGCAAGCGCAACCAATGCTCTGGTTCCACGGGTCATCAGTGGGGCGAGAACCCGATCTACTTCTTGGACTCCTCCAGCAATGGCCAATGGGTACGGGTCTACCCCCGCCACCCCCGTCTGCGGCCTGAGATAGAGCCGGTCCTCTGCAGGAGTGCAGACAAGTGCCAGTTCAGGGAGATTCACAGCAACCAGTGTATGTTCCCTCACTCGGCCGAAGAGCGCCTCCTATGGATATATCAGGTCAAGGCCAAAGGTAATTGTGGTCCTTTGAGGTCGAAGGTCATTTAACTTGAACTTATAGCAGGGTCATGAAATCTGGTAGGCACATTTGTTTCCGTCTCTTTTACCTTAGGCGATTAGAATTTAACGGAAAACAACAGTATGCAGGTCTATGATGCATTTCCTAGCAAGATTTTTTCTGTGTTCAATTTCTGCTCTAATTGACTTAATTCCTTTCTTCATTCTTTGACGGCACACTTTATCTTTAATCCTAAACCTAACCTTAAATTCTATTGCAACAAGAGTGCATCCCATTTCCCACCTAACTCAATATCTTTGCCGCTGTGTGGTTCCCCAGCGTCCATTACACATTAATTTTTAAGAATATTTTATGAAAGTGTTTATCCTTTGATGCATAACATAAAGATATTTTGAGGATACACACTAAGCATCCTCTGTATGTTACATTAGATTTTCGTTTGATTTACTTTTATGTCGGATGCTGGTATTGTCCAGTATTGTCCATTATCTACAAATATTACAAATTATGCTGATCTTGTGTATGGTATCATATCTAGACCTTAGCTTGACAGGATGGAAGCCCTATGGATTGTAAGAAATTGCTATGGCATTTGAATGAATACTGGATTTTATCACTATTGGCCATTATTTAAAAATGTCTTTCTTAATTCTCATTCGAGAATAAATGAGAACCCGTCCGCGCATGCGCAGATCATTACATTCCACAGTCACGCAGAATCCATCAAAATCTCTGCAATAGGACTTTATTAAATTTTTAGTTAGACATACAATGCATTGATTGGACCCCGGTTATCATTAAAACCTGTCGTTTTTTGTAGTTTTGTAAATCATTTTTGTGATTTTATCGTCTTTTTATCGCCTTGGAGCAACATGGTTTTGACCCTACGAGCTCTGGCATGGATCTCGCGACCGGGAGGGAAGAGCGGCAGAAACAGCAGGGTTGCAAGTACAGTGATGCTAGCCAACCATGCAAGGCAAGCCAAGCTCTGCGGCATCTGAGAAGAATTAAAGCAGTAAGGCAGAGCCAAGCTGTACCGCTAAAAACCCAGAGTAACGCTCAGCCAAGCTTGAGGATGGTGGGAGATTCTCAAATTATGTCAAGACTTGAGAAATTAGAAGCCATGTTCTTTGCATTGTAGATCGACGCTCTCCTGGGGGCTGCTTGTAGTTTGACACTGGCTCATAGGTTCCCATTACATGAATTAGCACGCTCATCATGTTGCTAGCATTAGTTTCAGCACAGAGAGTACAAACACTTCATTACTTGAATATTAACAAAGTGAACTTGAAGACTGATTCAGTAGAAATGTTTGTTGATAAACTGCTAAAGCAAACCAGACTAGTTATTGGAATGACTCTTGAATTGAATGCCTATTCGCAAGACGAAAGCAGATATTAGAAATACAGAGATTAAAAATACAGAGATATCTGTTTGTCACCTATCGAAAGCCTCACAAGCGAGCGGGCTCAGACAAAATTGCTAGAAGGATCAAGGCGGTCCTTATAAAGCTTCTGCATTGATCGACACAACACTGTTCAGATGTCACACTACCAGAGCAGCATGCATCCACATCCTTGGCTAATAGACAAAATGTGCCGATATCGGTCGACATCCTTAAACAAATTAAAAGACATTTGACAAATTTTACAACAAACCTGTTGAATCTACAGCTTCTTTTGCTTTGTTGTATCACTGAAAACAGGTACTTTGCCTGCATAAACGTTTCATGATGGGTCAGGGTGCTCACAGGTCAGTAACAACTTTTTATTGGTGCACACTGTTTCAGCATCGTGACTACTGATCAAGAATTATGAAGTAAAATAAAGAGATTAAACAAGAACAAATGTTTGAAGTTTGATCGTTACTTTTGTAATAAAATCGAGAGTACAGTATATATGCGCACCTCTCCCTCCCTTTATTATAGAAGATCAACCCAAGAAAGTTCTTGCCAGCTTCTAATTTCTTCAGGACTATTCTTCAACAGTAGCCATGATTGCTTCAAAAAATGATCTGCGCATGCTTGGCCGGGGTTCTCATATATACTCTTCCCTCAAATTATTTATAAAATAACGATCAACGAACGTAAGTTCTTGTTTAATCTTTCTTTTATCATCCTTTTCTATACCACTCTCCAGTCAAGACCATCGAAGAAGTGGTTGCCATCCAGAAGCAGGCTGCTGAAGGCACCAACAGCAGCACCCCCGTTGCTGGAGGAAACACTGGAGTTGCATCGTCAGCGAGACTTGCCAGGCCCTCATACGGCGTTGAGCAGATGGTGACCAGCCACTACCTGTGTTCCTACTGCGACAAGCCCTTCCGTACCAAGCAGAATTACGATGAACACACCAACTCCATGGAGCATAAGATGAGGATCAAGTCAGATACAGAGCGCTCCTGGAAGTACAGAAGCCCTCCACTGAATGTCACAAATGGACAGTACAAGCTTTGTCAGAGGTATAACAAAAACTAAAATAATGTTAATTATTCTACTCCTGCACCTATTCCTCTCAGGTAAGAGTATTTTCTAGGTGATCAAGGCACCTAGAAACTACTACCATTACCATGGCTTCTACCAAGTTGCCCTAAGGTGTTGGAAAGACAAAGCAATTAAATACTTCCTACCAGGTACATAATTGATACACGTAGCTGGGCTGAGAGTGGCAGCCATAGATTAATGTCTTGCCAAGACTAAGACTCAAAACTTTGCAATAAACGAGACCATGATGCCTCTACAATGCAGCTGTGTTGTGGAAAAGGACATTTGAATATGTGTTCACTATGGAGTGGAAGTTCTCCACAAAATTCTAGTGCCATAGAGTAAAACATTAGTTTGAAATACAATATTTGAAATAAGATTCCTTCCTGCATGGGCCTTTCTTTTCAATAAAGTCATGAAAATGTGAAGAAAACATGAGCAATGTTTGTTTACTGCTGCAGCTGTAGTTAACATTACAATCCTATTTCTTTCTTTTTTCCTACTTATTCAAAAATTAGAATGTTACCTGAGGTGTTTTGTAGATATTTTGATGAAGTATGTATCCAAAATGATGGACTGTGGTACTTTTGTACGATTTTGATTTTGATTTGTACAGAACCATCTTAGGGAGAAATCACAGAAAGTTTGTGACTCCTTTTGGTTGCACTGAATCTTTTTGTAGATTAGGTAAAAGATTATTAAAGCATTTTTTGTTAGCTCTTATTAAACTCATTTTTATTTTGTAAGAAGCCTGAAGGGACTGTCGGGTACAAAATGTTTTATTGTTGGATAAACCTCAAGAAAATGACTGCACTTTGTGGTATCAGTGTTGTGAACCATCCCTTTTAGAAGGTTGATAATTAAGCAATAATGTGTCATCTTTTTCTCTATTTAATTCTGTTAGAAACACAGAGGCACACAGTCAGGAGGAGCTGGAGGAATGGAAGGAAAGGCACGAGTATCGCATGATGAAGATCGCCAAGGCCAAGGAACAGAGACTCTACTCCTTTGTGGATGAGCTCCTTGCCGAGTACAACCAGTCTTCTAGTGCAGAGTATGAAGTGGTAGGTGGTAAATCGCATCTTCTTGTTTCCCCTCCCCCATCAAACGTTCATAGAGCACAGCGTAACCTGGATTTCTTTTCATTCTGAATTGATTATTGGAAATTTTTGAGAGTGTCTTTATATCTGCTGAGTCAGAAGATCATTAGCTCCTACATGTATACGATTACAGAGAGCTCTCAGCAGATACTATACTTTTGATTTTATTGCTGTGGTTGTCCCTTTTTATGCCTCCGCGACAAAGTAGCCGGAGGCATTATTTTTTCTGGTTGTCCGTCCGTCCGTCCGTACGTCTGTACGTCCGTACGTCCCGTTTTCGTGATCACGTTATCTCAAGAACCAATCGATGTATTCCCTCCAAACTTGGATCATGTATGTATCTTACAGAGCCAATGAACTGATTAGATTTTGGGGTCACAAGGTTGAAGGTCAAAGGTCACAGGGCTCATTATGTATGTAAAAATAGCTCGTGATCGCGTTATCTCTAGAACCGGTTGATGGATTCCTACCAAACTCAGGTCATGTATGTATCTCACAGAGCCAATGAGCTGATTAGATTTTGGGGTCAGGAGGTTGAAGGTCAAAGGTCACAGGGCTCAGTATGTTTTCAAAAATAGCTTGTGATCGCGTTATCTCAAGAACCGATCGATGGATTCCTGCCAAACTTTGGTCATGTATGTATCTTGCAGAGCCAATGAACTGATTAGATTTTGGAGTCACTAGGTCAAAGGTCATACATGTAGGGCTCACTATGTATGCACAAATAGCTTGTGATCGCTTTATCATGAGAACCAATAGACAGATTACTATCAAACTCAAGACATGTATATGTATCTTGCAGAGCCAATGAACTGATTAGATTTTAGGGTCATCAGGTCAAAGGTCATGGGGCTCATTATGTATGCCTATAAATAGCTTGGGAGTGCATTATCATTAAAATCGACAGATGGATTAGAATGGAACTTGAATTTTAAAAATTGCTCTATGGCGGAGGCATCATTTTCGACTGCGCGCAGTCAAAATTCCATCTAGTTTTTCTTGTCTTGTTTCTCAAATGTCAAACTAGACGATATATAATATCTAGTTTCCTCTCCTATGATGTCTGTCTCCATAATGCGTTTAGTACACTTGCCATAAAGCCCGACGCATATGGAAACAGCTAGGCATCATATCGGCGCGGGCATCAGCCCAAACGCTATCATCACTGGTGAACTCATCATTATTTTTATCAATTGTGTGACGCGCATATTCATGCATGATTCTTAAGAATAGCCTTATTTGGTGATCGATCCCTTTTATTCAACCAATCAAATACCATCTCCAAGTTCCTCATCGCTCATTGGCCTATTTTTGTCCATGTTACATAAATATTCATGAAAGAGCTTTACCAGGGGTTCGTAGATTCTCTACAAACAAAATAATGCAAATTAAAAAAAATTCAACTGTTCACATCCACCAGTGATGAAAGGTGCTCGCGGGCTCATGCCCGCGCCAATGTCATACGGCGATTAGTACACTTGCCATAAAGCCAGATGCATATCGGATAGGCTACTGCATGTGCGAACTCCAGTTACAGGTTAAGGGTACTGTTTTCTTATTTTCGAAGGCATACCATGCTAGAAATTCCCAATTCATATTTTCAAATGTTGGCAGGTATGTAGTAGGGCATGAGGTTAATCAGTTCAATATTACTTTAACTTTTATATTATAAATTCTAGCTGTACGTAATATTTTGTATACCAGAGGCATTATATTTTCGGGTTGTCGGTCCGTCCGTATGTATGTATACGTTCGTCTGTCCTGTTCTCGGGATGAATCGCTTTATCTCAAGAACAGATGGATGGATTTCCACTAAACTTAGGTTATGTACGTATCTTGCAAAGCCAATGAACTAATTAGATTTTGGGCTCACGAGGTCAAAGGTCACATCGCTCATTGTGTATGCAAAAATAGCTCATGATCCAGTTATCTCAAGAACCGATTGATTACCGCCAAACTTAGGTCATGTATGTATCTTGCAAAGCCAATAAACTGATTAGATTTTGGAGTCACAAGGTCAAGGTCAAAGGTCATAGGTCTTATTATGTATTAAAAAAATAGCTTGTGATCACACTATCAGTAGAACCGATAGACAGATTACCATCAAACTCAAGACATGTTATGTATCTTGCAGAGCCAATGAACTGATTAGAGATTATAGGGTCATGAGGTCAAAGGTCATGGGGCTCATTAGGTATGCCTATAAATAGCTTGTAACGCATTGTCATTAGAACAGACAGATGTATTTATCTCGCAGAGCCATATATATGAAAAATAACTTGTAATCACAATATTCTGGGAACCTGTCAATGAATTAAATCAAACTTGAATTTTGAAAATTGCTTCCGTTTTGGTTTGTAAAATCGCTCTATAGTGGAGGCATCACTTTTGACTGCATGCAGTCGATGATCCATCTAGTTTTCTTTTGTTCTCCTTTGGTGATTGTGATCTTTAAAGTTATTTGGTATTCATTGCAGGCTTTCAATTTTTGAAAACGTACACTCATCATACATTCTGCTATTTCTTTTTTTCTATTACAGATGATGGAGGAGATTCCTGGGATCAGTACGAAGTGTTCCAAGGATTTGAAGGCTATACATCCAGTCAAAGAAATAAAACATAGTGAAGAGATTACATTCCGATGGGAGTTTGAAGTACAGTCAGCAAGGGTAAGAATAGCTTAGACTTGAAATGCCATGGTTTTATTGTTTTATTGTTTGATGACAATGTTCCTATGACAATTGCTCTGCAGTCAATTTCTGATGCTTAGTAAATTCCTTAAATGTCAACCCTAGATATGACACTATACCTAACCCTAACCCTTAACTGAATATGAAACCCAATTCCAAACCTAACCCTAAAAAAGAAAAACTTTGTTAAGAGATAACATTCCAGTGGGAGTTTTGAAGTACAGTCAGCAAGGGTGAGCACAAGTGAAAGTTTCAATGTGTTGTAGAACTCCCCTGACAGAGGTTGTACCTTTTGACTTAACACTCTCACAAGAAAAAACCACACTATCAAGCAATAAGATTATATAATTAATATCAACAATTTAATATAGATAATCACACAAGTAATAAAGGTTTTTATAAATCGTTCAGGCACACAAAAATGCACACTATATTCAAATATCTAAGGGAGCAAACAACTCTCTTAGACAAAAATCTGATCGAAGATAATGAGTCGATGATAAACAGTTGTCAAAACAGTTAAATACAGGGTTATTGAGAAACGGAGTCCGAAAATCAGCGAAGTCTATTAAATGCAAGACGTTTTGCGAGCAAGTCCACTTGGAGTGGTCAGGGGACGAACTCGTTGAGTCCTTTTGACCGGCACTATAAACAAAACACAGTAACAATTACCTGTGTGTACCGATAAAAAAATAATTCCACTGATTTCCACATGAAAAATAATAGCAAAGCCCCCATCACCATTGCAGTGTGATTTGTTGAATTATAACTTGAAATATGTGTATACAACAACATGTCAATGTACGCGCTATTCGTAACAATGAAAAAGTCTACGTCATAATAGAATATATTACAAACCAGACAGAGCCATTTGGGAAATGTCTGCAAAGCCAGTCAGCGGAGTGGAAAAGTACCACGTAAGGGAAATTAATTCTCCCTAGCCGCCATCTTGAAAATAGGATGACAATACTTATTAAACATGTACAAAACAATGCATAAAACTCGTAAAACCTTATTATACATGCAAAAGTTAAAAATCATAACATTTGGTCACTACATCGTAATGTAAAGTGTCATGGTTTAATTTTGTATTATACATGCTCAGGCGAAAATGGCTCTGCTGTTAATTTTTGATGCTAATGAAATTCTCATAGATCTAGCACAGTACCTAACCCTAGCCCTTAAACTAACATAAAACCTAATTGCAACCCCAACTCTTACGAATAAAACAAAGTGAAGAGATATCCTATGGGAGATCAAATGGAGTTGAGTCAGAAAAGGATGAGCACAATTACGGTGTCATTTAGAGGCAATTTCCTTTTAAAGAACACTTTTTGGAGAAATATGCTTATCAAGGTATAGAAGTACCAGTCCTACATCCCTAAATATCTTCAATTATATGTATATTTAAAAAAAAAAGAATGTATGTCTCCTCTCAAATTCTTTAACTTGAACATTTTTAGCAAAACTGCTATTTCCTTAATAATAAAGATTTTATCAGTTGATGAGCATTATTGATATATACGTGACCCATCATAATATCTCAAAACGCCTCTAATTGAATGGCAAATTGAAAGTTATATTATATCTTGTGGAGCCTTGTTAAAATCTGCAGTATATGACATTCTATCTCAGATTTGAGTTACAAATTGAAGTAAGATCTACTACTTTGAAATCCCAAGATTCAGGATTCTTTTTTTATCCAACTCATCAACATAAAAATGATACTCGAAAAGGATTGAAGATCTTGAGTATTTATAAATTTATAGACCATGCAACCTCATATTCAAATTTTAAAAATACAACAAAACATTGTTTACTTCACAGAAGACGCTTAGGAGGGTTGGTCTTCTTTATGACGAGCATCGCCTGCACTTCCATCTGTCACAACCTGATGATGAGGACCGCCCTCAAGTGTGTCCCGGATGTCTAATATCCGAACTTGGTGGTACATCTTACAAAATCAAGATCAAGTTCCACACCCGCATCTTGGGTCTCTTCCATCAGTGGGTTGTCTTTGACTTTGGTAAGTTTGAACAGTGATGATAATGGGGGTGAAGGTGTTGGTGGTGGTAGTAGGGGTAGGGTGAGGGTGGTGGTGGTGATGGTGGTGGTTTAGATAGTAGTTTTGTAGTCATTAGTGGTGGTTTGGATGGTAGTTACGATTTGGTAGTGGTGGTGGTGATGATAGTGATGATGATGATTATAATGATGATGATGATGATGATGATGATAAATATAGTGGTGATAATGATGATGATAATAGTGGTGATGATAATGATGATGATGATGATAATGATGAAGATAGGGGTGATGATGATGATGATGATGGTGATGATGAAGATAATGGTGATGATGATGATGATGGTGATGATGGTGATGATGATGGTGATGATGATTGGTGATGATGATGAAGATAAGGGTGATGATGATGATGATGATAGATAGTGATGATGATGATGATGATGATGATGATGATAATGCTATTAGTATGATTAACACCATCCATATTAGTAATACTCTTTTCCTTTATGCTTGCAGGTGAGAAGCCGGTGTTGGTGAGGAAGCTCTCCATCCATGTTGGATCATCTAATGAGCTGGAGAAGTTTGCTAAACAGCAGCAGACCAGAGAGAAGATCAAGCTATGGGACAGCGGTAACAGTCAGATTGTCAAGTGCTCCAAACCAAAAGTCCATGAATGGGAAAGACAGTAAGTCAACTAAAAGCACACATAACAATTGCTTAATATGTATCCTCAGGTTCAGGGTGAATAACAAATATGTTATACAGTAGACTTGCGGGTGCACCATGTGAGAGAGAAAAGACCCTCGGTAATCTTTCTTGAGGGTTTGTAGTCCTGAAAAGGATTGTTGGTATAGTCTTGAAAAAGACTGTTGGTTATCTTTCTTAGCATATAGTTCTAAGGAGAACTACATCAACCACCGCCACCCGCCGAACCCTCAAAGCAGCCGCCAGCCTCACAGCTACAATGCACAGCAGACGACAGCAGACTACAACGCCACTTACGTTGGGGACATGCACAGCGTCTCGCCGACAGCACACCCCACTCATGGATTTGAAACCCCCCCAAGTCCCCAACCTGGAGAATCCAGCCCAGACGGACTGGCAGACGGACGAGCAGACCATCCATGTCCACTCCCCGGTGACTCAAGCCCACACGGTCATGTATTTCTCCCCGACGTCCGCACCCTGGTGACTTAAGCTCACGCACGCCACCTATTCTCCACTCCTGACAACGGATAGTCAACCTGTTCGAAACGTCGAGCCACTCCCGCCACTCATCCTCTCCAAGCGCTATAGTTCTCCTTAGAACTATATGCTAAGAAAGATAACCAACAATCTTTTTCAAGACTATACCAACAGTCTTTTTCAGGACTACAAACCCTCAAGAAAGATTACCGAGAGTCCTTTTCAGGACTCCTCAATCCTCACTGGCTCACTCTCTCTCTCACATGGTGCACCCGCAGGTCTACTGTATATCTACATCACCATGCAAGCAGATACTTACAAGCAGCATCTAACAAATATGTTGTCAAGAAAAAATAAAAACCTACCTCAAAACTCTCTAATAATACCTTTTACCATTTTTTATGTTTTTCCTTACTGAGAAAAGTTAAAGTTTATGAGTTGAATTTTCCTTTTCTGTATTCTCTTTATTATTATCTAACACACATTCTCTTTGTAACTTTCTTAAAACCCTTTTTGTATTTATCCTTTATTTTTGTTCACATAATGTCTAATGTATATTGTTATGTATAATTCTATTGTTACTTATCCTTTGTTATTAATGGAATGAGAATTTCTGTTATAAATATTGATAATTCAATTCTATTCAGAGGTACATGGATGTGGAAAATTCATTCAAAAGCAAATTCACACATACATTAGGGTTTCCTTAAAAGTAGTATTATTAATTCTCATACATGTATGTAGCAAGCCAATTCCTATTTTGATCAAATTTGCATTTACCAATACTGTGTCAAATAATAATAATGATTATAGTGGGTTCGTGTAAAGCGCTCATGTCTGTCAGGCTTGACAATCCTGATGTTCCACAATTATCACCCTGGCTTTAGATGCGACACCTCTACCAAATCCTGCACTGTGTTTTAACAAAGTGTTTACAATTTGATGGTCGTGTATCTCCATACTGTTCTTGTTTTTAGATTGATTGCTCAATACAAGCAGCCTACCACCCTGTCTGGTCTGGAGGATGAACAGACTGATCACAGATTGAATGAGGAGAATTACAAGCTTCACATGCATCGTATGCTGCACCTAGAAGAACTAGCATGCATGGAAAGACTCTTAAGGTATGGTATCCTCAAAGATTGTCCTTTTTTCAAAACAAAAAAATAAACAAAACTTTATCGCAGACTCTGTGTAATCAAATAATTTCTGGCGCACAAATATGTAATTTTCTCAATTATATCCATTAGTATACATGCAGATTAAAAATTTTACAAAACTTGGACATATTTTGAATACTTGAGAGTAATTTGCGCTAAGGTCTGCTTGAAATATAAACCTTCTAGATTGAATTCAAGTTTCAAGATTTATTTATTTATTTCCACTTGCATGAAAATAATACATTCATGAACAGTAACAACAAGACCATCATCAACAAGAATAAATTCATGAACATTAACAAGAAAGTTATAAAGAGATTGAAAATGTTGAAAAGAGGTGGTCGGTAAAACAGAGATCGCTTTACAGGAACAACAACAACAACAACAAAATTAAAATAGAATTAGATTACAATACAGGGGGACTAACAATACTAATCTAGTTACCTATACTGAATAGAAATAAATATCAGATCTATCACTAATAATATGGTAGATTAAAAAAAGAAGCAGACTAATGATAATAGAATAGCAATAGCACAATTGTAACCTCCCCTTGAGCGTATAAAAACAACTATGTCTCGAAAATTAAAGCAGTCATTATTACTTTTATATCCTGAAAAAAGAGTCAACTTATGACACTACTTTGGCTTTTCTCTAGTTTATCCGCACAGTTGTTTTTTATGAGTGTATCTTTGAGAGTTAGGCTAGATCTAGCCTCTAGGAATCTATGTAGCATTTCCCCCCTAGGCCTAATTCCTCACAAATTTCTAAACTGCTGAGTGTCATAACATCAATAAATACCTTGTCCAGAAGACCTAAATGAACATCGAAATCAAGCGAATCTTGGATTTTGTCCATGTCTTCTGCTGAGATAGCTGGTTTGTGAGTCACAACCCCCTTTCCTTTTTGTGAGCTTAGGTACAGCACCGCTTCTGGGATGTGCCTCTCCAACCAGGCTGAAATGGGGTACCCCTACGGCTTCCTTTATGCTTTAAATGGAGAACTGTACGGCACAATCAAGATTGAGGTACCCCTGTTTGACGACTCAGAGACATCGCAGATCGTCAGGGAGCGTGTTTCTCAGGTCCTGCTCAAATTCAATCAAGAATCTGACGTGGTCTATGAGGCAATCCTCATTAAGGTGAGAGTTAAGTTCTTTTTTTTCAATTGTGCTTGCCACACTCAGAATGTGGCAACTTAACTGTTTGGCACCTCATCATAAGAAAGAATGGACTAGAAAGATTGACCATTGATACATGTAGGTGGATAGATGGCAAGCAATCATCAGGGCATTATATACTGAAGTACATAGAAGGCATAGCATTGACAATTGGCTTTATTTAATTAACATCATGTGGGGACATGCCATAAGACTTTAGGTTTTAGATGCCTGAATAGTCTTAACCTGGAGACAGGTTGAGGATCTTCAACACTACATATAATGCAATGACACTGTACTTAATTTGCATTCAGATTTCCACAGACTTGACCCATTGCTTACTGGAACCGATCGAGTGGTTCTTGTATTAAATCTATGGGACTGCAAGAATTCAGTACTCAAGGGGTAAATATGATAGTACAATCTTTTTTGAAAGTGAGGCACTTATAAACACACCTCATTGTTTCCCTTTTTATACCCATTTATACCAGTAACCTTGAAGGTGAAATTTCTTTCAAGAAACCTTTCGTCAGGTGCTTCGATCCTTATGTGAATACATTTGAATATAAAACCTAAGGCGCCTTGGATCAATTCAATTTGCTCTGGCTCCTAATGGTGAGGAGCCAGAGCAAATAACACTGAGTTCCTATGGGAAATCTTTTCATTCAGATGGTCATATCTCAGCCAATACTTAAAGTTGATACTCTAAGCAAATAAATGTCCCTTAATTTGTTACCTACGGCAAGTATATGTTATTTTTAAGTTTTTCAATTACTTAGTATATCACAAAAAAAAAAGTCTACTCGAAATCCTCAATTGAAATGTCTAAAATATCCGCCTCTCTTTGCATAGAAAATCAGTCACGACGCTGGTCTACTATTTATGACCTCACGTCCGGGAGAGAGTATATTCACGTACCCGGATGTTCCATAGCAAACATGTGCAGAGTGATACGATTTTCTGCATATTTTTGTTTCAAAGGCTGAAAAGTCTAATAAATCATAATTCTATGTACAATTCTTTACCTTCCCCTAGTACTTCATAGTATTAATATCAAATCCCCTTTTAAAAATTATGACATATACATGCCAACGATGTGCTATTAGTCGATATTTTCACCATGTAATTTTTGTTTTGGTGTTGAAATCGGCCCATGCAGGCACGGAGTGAACAGTAGCTGTCTACCCATACACAGTTCATTACCATACACTACAGCGATCTCCCAATGGTTTCTTCTTCCTTTTCCCATGTCTTTCGCCTTCCTTGGCCCTGAACATCCTTCATCTTCCAATTCTGACACCGGTAGTCAGGATTAAGTCTTTGTTAGTTGTTTTTCTTAGCTGGCAACGTTGCTTTCATTCTCTTGCAATTGCCAATAAACATATAACTAGCGCACGTACGTTCCATCACAAGCAAGCAGCGCCTAGAGCAGCGGCTTGGTCTTACCTCCCGATTCTGCTCGCTCCACGAACGTTCATGCAAGAGCCGCATCACTCGCCAAAATATTATAGAGGAAGCGCGCTTGCATGATCTCGTTCAAGTTTGATATTTTACAACATAAAATGTTTAACTGATCCTTTTTTGAGGCAGTCACACACATCTATGATAAGTACTATCATAGTTCAGACCTATTCGTTTTACAAAACTGCTCATGTACATCTGATGACAATATGCATCCGCCTATTCATAAGTGCACGATTTAACTTTAATTCCTAAGCAGTAAACTCGTCTTAAATCTCTACCAAATAGGTGAATATGAGGATATAAAAAGAAATCAGCGACTGGAAAATGTTGCTTCGTTATTCTTCATTCAAATGAAAACAGAAAATCCATCAAATATACTCCTTAACAACAACAAATCTAAGCTCTGACAGGATAGCATTTACGTAGGGATATCACTGCCATTCACTCTCACTGAGCTCATGACTCCCGTTCGTGACGTCACGGATAGAGGCCCGACTCTACGTGCACTTCCGGGTTTCAGACTTAGATATTTTGGTAGAGTTTACTTGAATAAATTCATTATTCTAAACTTGTTTTGTCGGGTGGACACCATTTAGTGTTATTATGGGGGTTAAAAGCTTTCTATTTATGTAATTATCTCAGTATTTGGGATTGTCTTAGAGTATCAACTTTAACATATTCAATTGGTTTTCAACATTTGACATTAATTTTGATGCTCTTTCGGAAAATGAAGAAAAAATTGAGAAATTCAAAAAATAGATTTTTATGACGTCACATCTTCGGTACTCTATAGCACAACCCAAGGGCAAAATTAACCTCTAAAACGTTATGAGATTTTATCTTTTGTAATTATTTTCTTAGCTTGATAAAGAATGGCCTTTTTTCTTATAAACTGAATCACTTTGGATCACTTTATGTAATTATGGTTTGATATTTGCGCAAATACGAGCACATCAAATTAGCAAATTGCAACATGTGCAGGCCTGTATCTGGAACTGCTACTGACTAACTATAGATAGAACGATCTAGGCACATTATAACCACATTCTCGATTGTGACCATAATAATAATACGTTTCATTAACATTGTGATTAAACACGTTTATCAAGTTTCAGTGAAGTAAACGCATCGTATTATATTCACTGTCAACCATTTGACAGGAGAGCAATGATGTACATTTCGTCTTTTCATCAAATACTATATCTTCATGCTAAATATATTACTCATTGCGGATATAGTATCGAAAATAATATCGCTAGTGATATTCGTTTTTCTCGCAATGTGGTCAATAAGGAATCTAAAAGATCACGACGTTTCGTACTGCAATACTTCGTCAGGTGATAAAAAACTATTGTAAGCAAGGGTCTTTTATACTTTACGGGAGGACCGGCGGAGCGGTCTATAATTCGATCGATAATTGGAACAATAACGCCCAATGCCTATTGGTCGACGCACACGGTGATCCACCAATCACCAAGGCCGCTAGTTCGGCCGCTGGTTCGGCTGATGCACCAGGCCTATTGGCCGACGCATACGGTACTCAACCAATCAACATTAATTTTCAGTGAGTGTGGCTGGCTCGGGCCGTCTGCTGAATGGAATCGACCGTTGTTGGCTGGCAGGACGGCGAGTGTCATGGCGGCGTATCGTCCGCATCCAAAATTCGGGGATATCGATCCCGTTGTCTCTGTTGAAATTATTAGGATTGAGACGGATATTGATAGCTTCTTTTACCCTCCGTGTATACCAATGCCGTTCCTGGGAAAGGCACTGAACCCCGTCCCAGTCTGGTTGATGCTGGTTATCCCAAGCATGTTCGGCTACGGCTGAGTTGTCAGTTCGACGGAGTCTGACGTCGGACGGGCAGTTTCACCGATGTAGGATCTATCACATCCTTTACAAGGGATGTTGTACACAATGCCGTCCCGTCTATGAGGAGGAATTGGATCCTTGGGGCGTGTAAGCCATGACACTTGTTCCTTATTGACCACATTGCGAGACAATCGAATATCACTTGCGATATTATTTTCGATACTATATCTTCGTCCTGGATATTCAGTTCAGTGTTTAGCGTTATAACGGCTTGTATTAACTAGTTCGAATCATATCTACGATTCATACTCTATCAAAATATGGAAAAAAAAATTGGGGTCTCTGCATCCTAAAGAGCTACAATGGATTTTGTATAGGCATGTTTTTGCCCATATCATATGCTATGTATTACAAGAGCTCGCACGCACGGACATGTATCTTAAACGGACGCTCATTCCATTATTAATGGTCAGAAAAAGGTAAACAAGGTATCAAAATGCTTGGAAAATGTGCCAAATATGATGACAGAGAAAATTCGGCGATTCTCTGTTGCAAAATATCAGTACGCGCGTGTGCGCTTTTTTTGCGAAATGCTTAAAATGGCCTGAAACGTATGCAAAATGAATTTGAGACGATTTCGAGCATTTTGAAATTTTGCGAGCGCGCTAATGCGCGGACGTACGCATGCGTGCACGTTTTTTTGACCTGAAATTGACCGGACGGATATTGACCTTAATCATAATAATTATGAATAGGAAATGCCTTTCCGTTATGAAGATATGATCCTGAGTAAAAAGTACCAAAAAAAACCAACAAAATGGCGCCTGGCTGACGTCATGAAGACTTGATGACCTTGAAAATGTTCCTGTCACGTCTCATGACAATGACCTATGACTGTGCCAAAATTAAATGAAATTGACTAAACTGATCTTGAGTTATCCTTGGAACAAAAAAGTGCTCAAAATAAATAAAAATAAAGAAGAAAGAAAATTCTGACGAAAACAATAGGTGATCTGTCGTTGACAGACCACCTAATGATGGTGATAATTATAATGATAATAAAAAGCTGGAGAAACACTAGCGTACGGGGGGGGGGGCACAGGGCAGAATGCGAATAGGGAGGCAGACTGCACCCATAATGGGTGGCCAGTGAAGAAAAAAAAGATAGAGAGAAAGAGAAGAGAGGGAGGAAAAGAGATGAACAGGAGAAACAGAAAATATTTTCTTTGGAGAGGGCTTTATACCAAGTTCAAAGAAAAAAAAAATATTAAAACCTTTTGTAAAATGCGTTTTGCCTCTATGAGTTAAATGACAATGCAATAGCAGAATCTCCAAACAAGAATTCATGAATCAACACATTGGCTTTATGGCCAGCACGTATAATTGTTTATACCGGCGAGAGAGACAAAATCCCATGAGTCTTTATTTCCATTAATTGCTGGAGAATTAAATTTTGATGGGGCTCCCATTACCTGTGTGTCTAGATTGACACCTCCCAGTTACCTCCCCCCAAAAAATCTACTTCAAAAAAATAAAATGCTAACAGTTCATTACAATAAAACAGCTTGTTGAATTTTTAAACAGGTCGTATTATTTTTAAACAACCCTTTTAAACGGTGTTTTGATTGTGCATGATCGATTCCAAACATACAGAGTACAATGCTAATTAGACACGAACTCAAGCTACGCTAAAATAACTTAGTTTAGCTGCAGAGGGAGCTAAACAAGTATGAAAAATTGATCGCGGTTTTATGGCTTGAAAAAGACGTCGATCACCGTCTTTCAGACGGCTTACATCGAAAGGGTGCGTTGCGATGCGGCGCGGTGTGGTAAATTCAATGCACCTATTCGAGAAAAGCCCCACCGCTTTTCCTGAAAGGGTGCATTGAGAACGGAGTACCGTCTTAACACACTCTTTCGGGATAAGCGGGGTCTTTTCTCGCAAAGGGTGCGTCAACTAGTCTATCACATAAAATGTTATAGAATAGAAATGTCGTTTATAAGAATTAAATCAGTAAATAAAAAGAAACACAATGAAATAAGTAACTTAAATATTTTTAAAAATGTCAAATATAGGTGTTTAGCTACCAGTAGTCTTGTATATCAGTCGTTTATTTATTTATTGATATAAAAATAATATCCATTTCTTTTTTGTATGGATTTCATTTTTAAAATGTAAACTGGTATTGCATAGCCTAACTGTCCTTGAATTACAAATAAAAATTGATTGCCATTTTACTTAATCAGACACACGTCTATGTATTCATTAAGTCTTGCTGAAAAACTGTAGGGGTGCATGCTTTTTTCATGTGTTTTTTTTACATCTTGCCAAAATAAATTGAAATTATCGCCACACCCTTTCACACACACACAATGCGGCTTTTGGTGGGCAAATCCCGCATCCGGGATTACCGCAATGCAACTTTCCTGCATGCGTGCTTAGGTTAAAAAGCCGCTGCCTCTCATGCATGAGAATTAATCCAAGGCGCCTAAACAAAATTCCACATTATTCCAACCTTCATTTTGATCCCATACAGAACGCAATGTCCAAAGACCAATCAGACGACTTGGTCTGTGTCAAGCTAAGTGCCCAGTGTGTGCAGGAGCAGAACCTGATGTCCTTTGTGAACTTCAGCGGGAGCAAGGCAGAAGCACAGAAGGTTGTACCGGTGGCCATCCAGTTCCAGCTTGACCGTATCAACTTTGTCTACGAGCACCATGCTGTGGATAACCTGAGCTGTATGACCGTCCTCTTCCCGCCGTATCCCCAGGAGAACAAGTATGTGAATTGTACTATAAGTAATACAGATCTGACATTTGCTCTGGCGACAATTGCTTCATCAAAAGTTTAGTGTTGGGTTGCGGTTGCAATTAGATTATAGCGCAGGTGGCCAACCCGGGGCCCACAAGCTCTTCTGTTGCGGCCTGTGGAGCTTTGTAAAAGTAATTATAAAAATAGCTCATAAATGAAATGCGGCCCGCATATATAGGAGCGATGAAATATGGTAAAACATAATACACACAGCTATCTCTATTTTCATAATTTGTTTTCATCATTCACAACATGTTGACTCGTTGCTTGGCTGATACAAAATTTCTCAAATTTCCTCTCATTACCAATGACATACATCACTCGCCGTGTTAATTTCAGTTTGTAATTTCTGCACACAGTAACGTTTGTAAATATACAAATGTTGTGAATCAAGATATATGTTTGAAATGCCATACTTGTCTTGAAACTAACAACCCTTTTCTCCCGCCGTTGAATTTTCTCATGAATCTTAATCGTAAACTGGATAGTCCCCTTCCCTTTACACTGCGTTCAATGAGATGTACATTTTACAACTAATAAAGTTAGGATATTCTTTCTGCTGTGTCCTACATTTCTTTGAAATAACAACCAACATGGCATCGACTTCGAGACCTGCGAAGAAAAGGAAAGTTTCTGATGAAGACAGAAACTTTAAATCAGATTGGTCTCTGAAGTATTTCTTCATAGAAGAGAAAGGTAATAAAACCACTTTGCTTCATTTGTCACCAGAGTGTGAATGTAATGAAGGTTAACAACATAGCAAGACATTATGACACGCTGCATCTAGCAAATTATGGAGAGTTACAGGGTGATCAAGGCTAGACCGGTCTGACTTGCTGAAACTTGTCCATCAAATGCAGCCTCAGAAACCACTCTAAAAAAGTACTAAACCTGATTTTTTTTTTCACTGACTTTGTTGTTTGCTTGTCTGTATTTGCAAAATTGCAGGTGTGTATACACGTATTACCTGAGTGTGTGTGTGGAGGGGAGGGGGGGAGAAGACTACCTACAACCCGCCAAGTTATGCCAATCGTTAGCTGTGGCCCGCGAGCTTTAAAAGGTTGGCCGCCCATGGATTATAGGATCGGTTTACGGTTATGGATAGGGTTAAGTATAGGTTTAGGTTCAGGGTTGAAGATACAAATTAGGTTAGTGTAGGAAATTGACCATGGAAAAGTTGTCACAGGAATGACAAGAGCATTTGTTTTACAACCCAAGTAATACAGGATTGTTAAATAAATCTACCTGTTCTGCAGGATTCATCTACAATATGATAGTTAGTAGAGATTTTTCTTGATTTTTTTTGTTGGGTGCCTTTTGGATGATCTTTGCAGGTTTGAGTATGTGCCCTGGAAGGATGTGGAGAGCAGTGAAGAGAAAATGAACCCTAGGCAAGAAAAGGCGGCTCGATTCATCTGCACTGCCGGAGGTCTCCATGGCAACAGCTACTTTCGAGGCAAAGGTCCTGTCATCATATTCGGACCGTTTGGCACGGGAAAGACGTACACAATGGCCAACTCTGTAAAGCGGGCGATGATCCTTAGAAATGATTCACGCTTCTTGATCTGTACGAGAGCCAACAGGTGAAGAAATGGCTGTGCTGGACCATTTCTTGAAGGCATGGTTCTCCTGACACTATGAACATGACAGACGTAAAGAAAGCGGACAAAATATACAGTTCCTCAGGTAGACAAAGGAACATCCCTTCACTGCTATTATGTAAAAATGTGTAGAACAGGTGTCACATGCATATTCACCTGTTCTACACATTTTTACATAATAGCAGTGAAGGGATGTTCTTTTGTCTACCTGAGTGACTGTATATTTTCTCCGCTTTCTTTGTCAGTCATGTTCATAGTGTGACATTCATAGTGTTTGTAGAAGGATAATCAACCTGCGTGATTTACAGCTTCAAGGAAAATGTTTCCCTTCGTTTTTTATTGTTTATTTGGTCTTGTTTATAGTTTAGGCATATATTTTGGGGTTCAAAATAGTTGAAATATAGTTAGGGGGTGGGGGGGGGGTCCAATTTTTTAGGAAATATTTAGCGCCGGCTTAGAAAAACAATATAGAAAAGTGGAATGATTTATCATCATAACATGTACTTGAAAAATGTATTCAAATTATGCTAAAAAAGCTCAAATTATGCCAGAATCTTGCTAATGTTGGGCTAGATAGGGTAAGACAAATAAAGAACCACATGCATAGGACCTGACCTACATTGGTTCCATAAGCCCAAACTTGGAACCAGGCGATTTTGACAACACTTTGTAAAGACCCCGGTGCTCAGTCACAAGTGGCAGAAATATTATGAATAGGGTATCATTGGACAGAAAATAAGTTACTCTTCATCATGGAAATTTATTTCAAAGTCATGTTGGTTAAATAAGAGGAGCTAGCAAAGTCGGGTACACTTTTTTTCTATACACAACAGCTTGGTGTAATATGGAAATGTTTAAAATTACTGGGCAAATTATGGCGATCCAGCATTTGCTTTTGAATATATTTTGTCCAAGATATTGGGTGATACTGATAGTTAAATCTGTGATATGGTTTGAGGTAAGGTATAGTGAAACATTATACAGATATTGACTAGCAGGGGGTGTAATGTAACATTATTTGGACTGCCGAAGGGAGTTATATTTTCCCGAAACGCGCAGCGCTGAGGGAATATATGGTCAAGACAAAGAATGTTATATACCCCCTTGCCAGTCAAAATCTGTTATATTAGATAGCCTCGGTTTGAATTTTTTTGGTCTTTTTTTTGGGCCCGAAATTTTTTTCTCACTTTTTTCGAGGGCAAACTAAATTTTCATAACGAAAAGCTCTCGTTAAAACTATACCCTACCACTATAACACAGGAACCAATGTGAATCAGGTGGGGTATCAGGACCCCACTTTTGTTTCTCTCGTTAAAACTTTAAAAGAGCCTTGCAGCTCTGCATGAGAGATGGCAGCTGTACTCCTCATCATCTTACGTAATAGTGTAAACAAACTCTTACTGGGGCTCTGCCTGAAAGGAAATGAGAAGTAGGATAAATATTTTACTTGTTTTAAGATATTTTCATGTCCAAAAGTCACTTATAACTTGAATGAAGACCATAATGAAAGTTCAAACAAAGCAAAATGACCCAGAATTTTTTGGGAAAAAATAAAATGTGGAAAAAATAATTCAAGGGAAAACAAAATTCGAGAAAGAAGATTTTTTTTTAAATGCCCTTGGTAATGGTGTTATGTGTGTAATTGGTGACATACAGTCCTCAAGAGGGCGTCATGCTTTGATTAAAAATATATTCATTTCACCAGCTGGTTAATATAACACTGGAAAGTGACCGGCCAGGAAAATATAACAATTACGACCCTCACAATTGATATCACATGACAAGCTCTGGACCAATCACATCTCGGTATCTGTCTAAGCTATCTAATATATCGTCGGTGGGGTGACAAAACCTTGTATCTCAAAAATCATGAATTTTCAGGAAAATCGAAAAAACTTTCCTGTCTCAACAAATTTAGTGCTGTGACACCGTCCTTTCTTTTTAAAACTAGAATATTTATACAATTTTTAATGTCATTGTTGAAATACAGTAAAATAATTGTTTTTATATTTGAAAGTGAGTTACGAAGTTTTTGCGTTTATCTACATTGAGATACAAGTTTTTAGTTTTTATTCAAATTGAGATACGAGTTCTTACTTTCAACTCTGAATGAGTTTCGAGGATTTGGTTGAATAAGTTACGAGGATTTGAATACACTAACTTCGGTACTGTTAGGCCGTGTGTGAGTTACGGGGAAAAGGAATTACGTTACAAGGTATTGTCAGTGCAGATTCAAAGGGGGTTAAAGTTACGAGGTTTAGTTTAAGGGTGTTTGTGTGGAATTTGTGAAAAAACCGAGAAGGAGGCCTTCCATGGATTTATCAGGTGGTGTCGTAGGTCATTAGGTACAAAATTATGCAAAACAATCAAAATCTCAAAAAATTGAGATACAAGGTTTTGTCACCCCACCAACGATATAATGTTATGTGCAGAGTTGAAGTTCATAGAAACTTGGTGTATATTAGAATGATCATTGCCCAGTTGTCCCTGGAGCATGATCATACAACCAAAATTTCAATATTTGTGCACTTAATTGTCTTAATTGACTTAATCTTCTAAATGTTGTGCTTTTGTGTCCGTCACATCTTAGTGCGGCTGACCTGTACATCACAAAGCACTTAGACAAGTTCTGCTGTGAGAATCCAGAGATGGTCTACATGATGCGTATCTACGCAGTCAATCGCCAGAAGGCTACCATCCATGAAAAAGTCATGAAGTATGTATTGACAAACGAGCAAGGGAACCCGCGACTTCCGTCTGACAGTGAACTAAGCAGTAAGATACGTTGATTGTTGATTGTATATTCCATATCTTACAAGAATGAAAATAAAAGAATTGTATTGATTTGCATTGCAAATTTCCCAGAATGGCTTAGGCTTTTTTGTTAGCTTTCATACCATGAAGAAAAAAAAAGGAAACATCATGACATATAGCTCTCAACCATTCCTCTTATGTAGGAATCATTCCTGTTTTTTGCCTTAATTCTATTGTTAGGAACCCTGAATTCCTCTTTTTCAGAAAATGTTTGTGTGACGTACAGCTTACGTTGGTTTAATTAACACAAATTTATTATCTGTACTATCATTATTCCTCCCATAGACTGGGCCAGTTATGCTAAGGCGCAGACCGAACACATTCGTCGAACACCAAACATCGTCATCGCAACCTTTAGCACAGTTGTTCACCTTACCCGCAACATGGACCTGAAGGAGTACTTCACTCACATCATCATCGATGAGGCTGGGCAGCTCAGGGAGACAGAGGCCATCATTCCCCTTCAGCTGGCAACAAATGACACCTGCGTTGTGCTGGCAGGGGATCACAAGCGGATAAGCCCCAAGGTTAGTAAGATCTGAAACTAAAGGCACACCTAATTTTAGAATCATGACATTGAGTTCATATCATTCTCCAATATGGAGGAGCTATCCCCATGCATTTTTGTTCTTAATGGACAGTATAAAACTCTGTCAAAGGATTGAATCATCATGTTGATCGATACAGAGCAGATTTGATGATATGTAAACAGCAGGAATCATCTTGCCCCAGAGTGTCCCCAATGTGATACTTGCACGTGTTGGATAGCTGTGACATATAGAAGAGCATTATAGTCTTAGCAATCTACAAACCTTTTTGTTTTTCACAGGTCTACTCCCCTCGTGCACGCAGTGCCAAGTACCATGATTCCCTGCTTCAGCGTCTGTTCACCTACAGTCGCTCTAACAAGTGCTTCTGTGATCTCCTTCTGACCCACAACTACCGGTCCTGTCAAGAAATCCTGGACTTCTTGGCCCCGTACTACACTGTTAACATGGAGGCCTGGGGTACTCACCCAAGACATCCCCTTTTCTACCCCCTCAACTTCTACGTGGTGAAGGGAGAGGACAGGCTGATGGGAACATCCTTTGTGAATGCAGAGGAGATGCTAGAAGTGGCCTTCAGAGTGAAGGATCTGTATGAGAACTGGCCCCCTGCCTGGGGTCCGTTAGACAATGAGAGCATAGCAGTTCTGACCCCATACACCCTCCAGGTAAGAAGAACTGTGACGAAAATTGATCCTCTGATATCAAATACATTGAAAGTCATTCATGCATGGACCTCATCTTTAGGCACTTACTGTATTTGCCGGCGTAAGGCCGCAGTATTTTCGGAAGAGAAAATATTTAAAAATCTGGGTGCGGCCAATGCGCAACAACAGTAAAAAAATCGGCGGTCAAAACAGCACATAGGTACATATGGAACTACAATGATTATACCAGTTGATGTACAGGATATTTCTAGAATAATCCACACATCTTACCGACAATTTTATGTTGCATTGTTGACATGAAGTTTTGTCGATCTCATGAATAAACTTCATAAATTATTTTTCAAACAAAATACTGGTAGATCTAGATCTAAGTTCGTGCCATTGCATCGCTAAAAGAAGGGACCGTTACAGAGCTACCACGCAACGTAACTGTGCATCGGCACCTAGTCTGCACCAAGTCTATTTTCTTTGTATCCATTTCAGGCAATTTCGAAGGTAGGGGTATGAATCGGATACCAAAACTGCCTGTGATACAGTACTAGCTTAAAGATCGATGAAGATTTGCTTAATTACGATTATTTTTGAGGTAACCTTAGTTTTTTCCTGAAAATTTTATGAGAATATTAATAAATTTGTATCAGTATATAGACAAAATAGTTTTCTGCAAGAGATTTACGATTATTTGTTTGGTCTGTTTTTTTTTTTCCTTCTTTCTGTTGCTGTTTTTTTTTTCTTTTTTTTTTCTCTAAACAAAATGTCAAAGTCTAGGGGTGCGGCCTATGTAGCGCTGCGGCCATAACGCCAGCAAATACGGTAGGTGTTTGTTGCTTCTCTGTGCTGCTGTATTTTACATTTAGTCACTGTGTCAATGTGTTGCTGTGCTTCAGAAGTCATATGGTTTTGATGTTCGATTGAAAATGGACTTCTGAGCTGAGAATGTGGAATTTAAATGTGAAAGAAAAATGACAATGCTTATAATCGTATAGCATGACAAATAAAGAGAATGGTTGTTTCTAATACATTGTAGAAAGTTAAAGGAGGTGTTTCTTTTGTCTGCTCTTTTTGTAGGTGCAGCTAATACGCAAAGAGCTGACGCGCCGAGGTTTGGGACAGATCACTGTGAACACTGTGCAGAATGTGCAAGGTGGGGGAGATTATATCAGCCATAAAAACATTAAAAGAGAACATGTTATTTAGAAAGTTTTGAATGGTGATTAAAGTGCCATATGGATACTTTATTATCATAAAAGCCAATAATATATCATATTGGTTCTGGGATACGTACCCCTTGGACGTCCACCCCCTAGATAACCACCCCCAGTCAAATACCCACTAGGACAACTACCCCCCGGACAGCTACCCCCAGACAACTACCTCCCAGACAACTACCCCCCGGACAACTACCCCCGGACCACTTCCCCCTAGGACAACCATCCTCTAGGACAATTCCCCCGGACAACTGTCCTAGGGCGTAGTTGTCTGGGGGGGGGGGGAGGTTACTTGTCCGAGGGTAGTTGTCCTAGGGGGTAGTTGTCCTGGGGGTAGTTGTTCCGGAGGGGGTAGTTGTCCTTGAAGGTGGTTGCCCTAGAGGGTGGTTGGCCTAGGGGGTAGTTGACTGGGGGGTGGTTGCCCTAGGGGGTAGTTGACTGGGGGTGGTTATCCAGGGGGTGGATGTCCAGGGGGTAGGTGTTCGGATACGATCATGTAATATCCCTCATGTATAATTTTTGCAATACGATTATACAGAACACGAAAAAGGGATAGTTTCATTATCGATTTGAGAACGTGAGAAAATTTATCATTTTGCGTGGTATAGTACATTCCAGAATCCACTTTTCCCCCCCAATCACCAATATTTTTGCGATCGATACCTAAATTGATGTTCCTGAGTGTGAATCATTTTAGCTTAATTGTTCCGATAATGAGTCATTTATATTGCTTCCACCTGTATTGATTCCTTGGAAACTTCTGTAATACCATGTACTGTACTTACATTCATTAAAAATATAAAATAAAAGAAAATTGGTGGGCTCAAATGAAACATTAGATGATGCAGTGCAGTTACTTTCTGCTCAGCATAAATTGCACGGCGTGAGGTGCCCGCTTAAAAGCATACAAAATCCTGTATTTTAATCTGGTAAGTTATTCACCTCTTCTTCCCTTTTTATCTAATTAAGGCCTATGCTGCTTAAATATAATGCACACAGTACATTTTTCTTACTAATGTGGAGGTGCTCATGAGGGATATAAAACAGATATACAATGTCTTTTATGGCTCTAGCGAGCATTCAAAGGCTTAAAAAGTACATTTCCCTCTAGGCAAATTTATATCAAATGTAGGGGGCAGTTTCCATAGATGTGCCCATGCCTTGAGCCATAATGCATGGCCGTCCAGAGAATTTGTTTATGTTGGGAACCGGGGTAAAATGCAATAAATTATTGAAAATTTATTGCATTTTCTTTTTCTTTTTTTTAATTTATGGAAACGGCCCCCTACCCTAGCCCCCGCTGCGTACAGTCATGGTTCAGTGACAAAGCAATGGCCTCGTAACTGTGAGGCCCCAGGATCAAAACCGTGTCGATGTGCTATATTAGTGCCCTTTTGTGGGGCATTAATCCTCATTACTGTCATTTATGACTTAATGGCGTAGGTCCCCTAGTTGATAAGCATAGTAGCATACACATGCTTTAGCAGTCACGCAAAACACACATTGGCAAATTATTATTCAATAAAATCTGAGAATGTATACTATTATCTAGATCTATTATTTTAAAATTATTTTTAAAATAATTCCATAAATTGGAGTAAAATATTCCAACTATATGAGCGACAGTGTACATGAATATTTAGGCAGTTGGCTTCCTGTTTTAGAATTTGCATGTTATTATTTCAAGAAAAGGGTTTAAAGGGTTTTAGTAACATTGTTCAGATGAGAGATAGTGGTGCTAAGGTAGTGACTTCAACGCTAGATGTACAATTAAAGATTATCTGAAAATTTGAGTGAAAACGGACCATTATTCATGGTACAAATTGGGAAAAGCTGATCTCATCGATTTCTGAATTATCCCAACTATATTATTACAATTTAATTACATTTTAGGTGAATGGAAATCTCACAAAGCAATAAAATGGCTCTACATTCTATTCCAGACATTTAAGTGTTGACAGATTTGTTATAGCCTGTTTCATGTCTTTTTTTCACGGAAAAAATGGTTTGGAAAATTCAAAAATGGTTGGGAGAATTTACTGTTAATCACTGTTAGAGGGTGTTGTACATCGACACCTTCAAAGAAAACCATAGATATCTTTGTGGCTTGAGAATTTTTTCAGGATTTTTTGCATGTCAGAGGGTTAGTACAGTAGAAGGAATATAGTAAGTAACATTTTATACAAAAATAAAGCAATTTGTTTCGTCAACCTTCAACAATGTTACCAAGTCACTTTAATGGTGCTTTGAATGCTTCATTGAGAAATAGCCTTTTATTGTATCCCCCAACAATATGTTGGAGGATACTTTGGATTCAGCAGCATTAACTGCGTCATATTCTTGTGTGCGCTCTAACTGCCACATTCCTTGAGGGATTTCTTTCAAATCGTGTATGGAGGTGTAACTTGGTATAATCTTCACATCTATAATTTTAGGTGATGCTGCCCTCAGTGTTCCGTTTTCAATAGGGTAAAATACCATATTTTTGTAGATCATTTGTGTGCGCTCGATAGGCCACATTTCTCAAGGGATTTTGTTCAAATTGGATTTTGGTGATGCTGCCTCCAGTATTCCGTCTTCTATATGGTTCAAAGGTCATATTTTGATAGATGTCTTGTGTGCTCTGTAGTGTGCGGTCTATAACTGCAACATTTCTTGACAGATTTCTTTCAAATTGTGTTTGGAAATATATGTTGGTAAAATCTATGCACCTGTATATTTTGGCGATGCTGCCACCAGTGTCCCATGTGTTATAGGGTCCAAGATCATATTTTGCAGGATGTCGTGAGTGCACTCGATCTGCAGACCACATTTCTTGATGGATTTCTCTTTAATTTTTTATAGAGATGTTTCTTAGGAAATTAGTCTACACTTGTTTACTTGTTGGTGATGCTGCCCTCATCGTTCCATCCTTTATAGGGTCAAAGGTCATTTGTCCCTTTTGTGTGCTCTTACTGCACATTTCTTGATGGATTTCTTTCAAATTTTGTATGAGAGTGTTTAATGGGCAAATCGACATCTTTAGTGTTTGGTGATGCTGCCACCTATGTTCTTTCGTTTTAGGGTCACTAGTGTGCACTCTGCAGGTCACATTTCATTTTTTGTTGACATGAGATTCGCTGGAGATCAATTCTGTTGGAAGCGACACTTCAACATTTGGTCGAATGGTTCACCTCAAATGGAATGTCCCTTAACCGTGCTAAATGTGAGAGTATGCAGGTGTGTTTTATAAAAAAGACTCCCAAACCACTGTCACTGGAAATAAATCAATACCCTCTGAAGCAATCCATATCTGTCAAATTGTTAGGAGTTCATATCAGCTGTAATTTAAACGGGAGTGCATTGATTTCATGACAAAAAACATGCCATGGAAGGATATATCTTATTAGGACCCAAAAAGGTCACGTACTGCCAATCGAAGATCTCTGCACCATCTTCACTGTTTTCCTCAGACCCCTCATAGAGTATACCTTGCCGGTGTGTAACAGAGGCCTATAACTAAAATAAGAACAAATAGATTGTCTAGAAAGGGTGCAGAAAAAAAACTTGAAAATAATCTTGGGACCTAATTACCATTCATATGAGACAGCCCTGAATCTATTGAATCTGTCCTCTTTGGCTGACAGAAGGAAGGAACTATGTTTGAATCTTGCTGAGAAACTGATTTCAAATGTGTATCTTACCTCATACCTCCTTGTAAAAACGTTAGAAACCTACGCGATTCAAATACAAGAGAACAGTTAAAATGTAAAACCAAACGATTTCATAACAGTCCAGTTTCTTATGACTTGCTAAATTCACATTAGTGATCATGCACTTTGTAAACTTATCCCCATAGTGATAACATAAAGCTGCTTGTATGTCGATCCCGTTCTCATGATCTCAAGAACCTGATCAATTGTTGGATTCCAGCCAAACTTGAGTCATATATGTATCTTGCGGAGCTAATGAACTGATTGGATTTTGGGGTCACAAGGTCAATAGTCAAAGGTCACAGCTAGGGCTCATTATGTATGCAAAAATAGCTTGTGATCATGTTATCTCAAGACCCGATTGATGGATTACCACCAAACTTGGTCATGTATGTATCTTGCAGAGCCAACGAATTGAGTAGATTTTAGGGTCACAAGGTCAAAGGTCACAGAGCTCATTATGTTTGCAAAAATAGCTTTTGATTGCATTACTGATCTCAAGAACTGATTGATGGATTAGTGCCAAACTTGGGTCATGTATATCTTGCAGAGCCAATATGAACTGATTTAGATTTTGGGGTCACAAGATCACAGGGCTCATTATGTATGCAAAAATAGCTTGTGATCGGGTTATCACAAGAACCGATTAATGGATTACCGCCAAACTAAGGTCATATATGTATCTTGCAGAGCCAGTGAACTGATTAGATTTCAGGATCATGAGGTCAAAGGTCAAAGGGTCATACATATATATGAAAAATACTACAGCTTGTAATAACGATATTCAGAGAACCTGTGGATTTCAATCAAACTTAAATTTCTAAAATTGCTTATGTTTTGGTTTGTAAGACTGCTCTATGGCGGAGGCATCATTTTCGGCTGCTTGCATGCAGTCGAAGCTCCATCTAGTTTTATTTTAAGTTAAAGAGTATATAACTTTATGTTTATGGTTAACTTTTTTATTGATTTCATATATACTTATCACAAAATTATTACCAGAAAACCACAAAATTACCATATTTCACTTTTCATTTGATTGCAGTAGCTTTCAATTTACAAATATTTTATCCGTAACTCATTAATGAAAATGGAAAAATTTACTTAATATTTATGGATCTGTCAAAGTTTTACCTTTTACCTTATTTTCGATATGTCTCCAATGTACTAGCTCTCATCCTCAGCATTATCTTATATCTCTTTCCCTTCATCTCTCTTTCCCTCTCCCTCTCTATTTCTCTCCCTCTGTCTTTTTCTCTCTCATACTTTTCATGGATCTCAATGTGCTGTCTGTGTTCCCTCCTTACCTCTCTTCCTTACTTTCCCCCGGCCCTTAATTTTGCTCTCTCATCTCTCTTATTTCAAACGATCTTATATATATGATTGTGGAATGGATTTATGCAATTTTCCCCTGTTTAGCGAACTTTATTAAATTATACGTAGGTGTATAACTGATTTATTAAGAAAAAATAATCACTATGTGTTATCTCTTAATCGAATTGCTGAATAATTTTACTGTAGTTTATTATGTTTGTATAATTATTTATGTTTTTATGCAATGTACAAAATTCTGCAATTCAGCCATCTGGCTGCAAATGAATTTTCAATAAAACCATTACCATTATGACAGATTTCTTTCAAATTTCGTATGGAGATGTATCTTGGCACAATCTAAACATGTACCCTCATTTTTCCGTCCTTTATATGGTCAAAAGTCAAAAATATGTATTTTATGCGCTCTAACTGCCACATTTCTTGACGGATGTCTCTTAAATTTTGTATGGAGGTGTACTTGTCTTAGTAAAATCTACATATTTTTAGTGTGGTGATGCTGCCGCCTCTGTTCCGTCTGTTATAGGGTCAAAGGTCAAATTTTGGTGGCTCCCTTGTATGCGCTCTAACTGCCACTTACAGATTACTTTCAAATCTTGTATAGAGGTGTATCGTGGTAGTGCCGGAGGATACATTCGCATTGCGCGACAATGCAAATTGCGATATTTCTAATTCTTATTTGTATGGCAGCATATGGGGAATACCCAAATCCATTAACCTTTTGCAGGGAAATGAATACATGTACATTTTTGTGATGTATTTGTTATGTTTCACAAAGAAGAGTACCTTATTTGATTATTGAAAATCTTGATTTCAGACTTGTAAATTAGTTCATTCAGTCAAATGCAGAATTCATGTTTGTTTTCAACTAAGGAATGCAGTTCCGGGCTGTGGTTATAAGTACAGTCCGTACCAGAGAGACTGTCAACAAGGCTTACATCACTGCTATTCCACAAGCATCCGAAAATCAACAAGAGAATGAGTTCTACTATGCTTTCTTGTCTGACGTGCGCCGCCTCATCACGGCGTTCACCTGTGCCAAGTCACTGATCTTTGTCGTAGGGGACCCAGTGGCACTCTGTTCGGTTGAAGGCTGTCAAATGACCTGGGTGCGGTACGTGCAGGAGTGTCAGAAGAACAATAGCATCATGCCACCAGAGATGACTGTGGATATGATTCAGGAGGAGATAGCGGCTGCAAAGCAAAGGCTTAATCCCACCACTGCCACCTTTCAACCATGCAAGGGAGCATCATCCACAAGAGCACCCAAAGCAGCTGCTGCTGCAGATCATGTAGGTGCATCTCCGTCCCGATGGACAGGAGAGAACAGCATATGGGTCAAGTCTGCACAGGAGACTCAATCTGACATGTCAGCAGGATCAGTCCCAGGATATCAGAGACTGAACAGTGACGAATTCCAAGAACTACTGCCTGAGGTGAATCATGTGCAAAACCACATTCAGGGCACCTTGCATGAAACAGAAGAGGAGGATGAGATTGAGAACATTGTAACAAACATCCAAGAAAATGATCTACTGGAAGAGCACCATCCACAAGTGAAAGTGGAGGATCAAGAGGAGATAAACAGAAGGAGTGAACCTAGAGAGAATCCAGAATCTGGTGAGGGTGCAGAATCTCAACCAGAAACATCGCCAGAACCAGAAGCAATATCTCCACCTCAGATACTGCTGCATGAACCAGTTTCAGCACACCAGGCAAGACATGCCCCTGAAATGGCAGAGGCCAGTCAACCTAAAGGTCAAAGAGAATCAAAGAAGGAATCTCCTCGGACACTACCCACTAAGCAGCCTCCAGCTCCGATGAGTGCTCAGTCATCTGAGAAAGAATTGAATATGTCAACTGATGGAAATGTTCCAAACTTCCGTATGGTGGAAAGGGCTGGTCGAATTGCTCTGCTGCCAAGGCACATGCCACAGAGTGCGCTTAGCCAAGTGGAAGATTACGAATCAGATGAAGATGAAGCACATGGATCACCAGAGGAAAAGACAGAAGATGAATACCTGGAAAAGACAGTTACAGAATCTGAAAAGTTTAAGGTTTGTACCTTCAGATATGATATGAAGGGCGCAACACATGCAATCCCCCATGAACGTCAAGCATCTGAAGTCATATCCATCACCAGCAAGAAACGTAGAGGACAAGCATTGGACAATGATGAGGTTGTGGTAGAAATCATACAGAACAGAGAAGGCACAGAAGAATTAGAAGGAGTTGATGTGCTTGTGAAGGTAGAAGAAGAGAATCAAATCTATGGGAAGGTCGTTCACATTCTGAAGAGACATTCTGACCCATATCTACGCAAACTTGTGTGTACCCTTGATCCCTTGATCAACAACCTGATGGTGCCTGTGGACCGAACATTCCCCAAGCTATTCATCACAAAGACGAAAGACAAAACTGAAGATTCAAGAGACAAGAATCTGACAAAAGTCACAATCCACACCCTCTCTCGTGTTGCTCCTAAGACGCAGGGTCACTTCACGCTGGGTAGAGACGTGTATGTCACGAACAAGGAACGCCTTCATAAGCTTTTTGTTGTTCGTTTCTGGAAGTGGTACCCCAAGACTCCCTACCCACTGGGAGTAGTCATTGAAGAACTGGAGCCAGGCATCACACCTAGGCAAGGACTGCACATCCTCAAGCTAATTCACAATGTGAAAGACAAGTTCAAGAAATCTGTTGATGCTTACCTCGGAGAGAACTTTCCTGCAGGGTGGACCATTCCAAAGGCTGACCTGGAGAAAAGAGTAGATCTCAGAAACATGAAGATCTTCACCATCGACCATCCCAATTCAGAAGATCTGGATGATGCAGTCAGCGTGGAGCCCATCAATGGAGATCGCTTTAGAGTGGGAATCCACATAGCTGATGTCTCCTTCTTTGTTCCCAAAGGGAGTGACCTCGATGAAGAAGCAAAGATTCGTTCAATTTCATTCTATCCTTCCTTCCATGAGAAACCCATCCACATGCTCCCTAAGAAGCTAAGCACTGACCTCTGCAGTCTCCATCCTAATAAGGACAGGTTGGCTTTGTCCTTGTTGGTGGTGCTCAACTCTGACGGAACACTTGCTGAGGCACCAAAGGTGTTCCGTACTATCATTCGTTCTTGCCATAAGCTCTCCTATCATCAGGCAGAAGAGATCATCCACGGAGAATGTCCCGATGGATTAGAGGATGTTGCTGAATCCGTCCGCTGCCTGCACAATCTGGCAAGCAAGAAACGAGCTCTTCGTCTAGGAGATAAGAAATTTGTCTACAATGCAGAGGATGATGATGGAGAGGTGCAGGATCCTCTTGCTCATTGCTTGATTGAAGAGATGATGATTCTTGCCAACGAAACTGTCGCAGACCATCTCCTGTTGAAGTATGCAGATAGTACTCCCCTCAGGAGGCAACTAGCACCACCTCTAGACAAAGTGGAGGAATGGAGAAAGACACACAAGGATGGTGTCCGCAACAGTATTTTGCTGACTGCTACAGTGAATCAGGATCAGGAAAAAGTTGTTGACCATGACGATGAGGACAGCCCAGTGCTTCCTTTGACCAAACCAGTCTGGGAGGAGATCGTTCAGGCCTCCAGTGAAAACACCCAGAAGGCAGTGGATAAAGTCATCAACCTGGTATGCATGGATCCAAACCATCCTCTTCAAGCGGTAGCCTTGTCTCAGTTTCATCGGATTATGGAGCGTTCAGAGTATGTGAACTCAGGAGACCAGCAAGGACCCAAACAGAAGGCACACTTCTCATTGAAGCTCAAAGCATATGTACATTTCACATCACCCATCTGCAGGTTCATTGATCTTGTGGTACACAGAATGCTGATTGCAAGCTTGGAAGGTCTACCATGTCCCTATGAAGCAATAGAGCTGGCCAACATAACCCACAATTGTTCTAGCCAAGCTTTACGTTCCAAGCGCTTCTCAAAGGAAAGCAAGTCTCTCCAGCTGGCTTTAAAGTTGAAGGAAGCTCCTCTGCAGCTGCTGACTTTTGTGGAAAGTATCTCAGATTCTGGTTTAAAGCTTCTCTTTCCACATAGGCCATACATTCTCCCGACACAGTGCCAGCTAGGTTTTAGTATCCTCAAGCCCTCAAAATTTCCAGAGACTACTGTTGCGTCTGAATCTGTTGACCTAGCATGGAAGTCTAGAATTTACGACATAAACCTAGAAGGACAACAGAGGCATGGACACAGAAAGAATGCCATAGAACTGGACAACGAACGCCACATTGTGAATATCCCAGAGGACAACTGGGAAGACATCCGCAACAGTGTGAAAACTGGAAATTACGAGTCGATCAAGAAAGCCATCGAGTCAGCCATCAGTTCTAGAGGGCAGGAGCTTTGTCAAAACATGGATCCAATGAGGCGGTATAACGAGCAGTTCTCAATTGAGGTTACGTGTGAGTATGTGGACATGACGGGAAAGCAGCAGTTATTCATTGACTTCTGCCGCTCCTTCAAGAAAGGTGATGTCAACCAGGTCCAGTTGCATGCTCGTCTCTTCAAAGGGGTCCTGACTCCCTATATCCAGCTCTTCAACATGACGCCACACCTGGATATGTGTGCAGAGCACAGTGATCAGCCGGTGCTTTGCTTTTCAGATGTCGCCACCAAGATTCCGGGGAAGGAGAAAACCATTGCTGCTTACAAGAAATCCTGGCTCCCCATCCTGTCAATGATCAGTGCTCACAGTGCTGTCAACTCTGATGACACCATCATCATCCACAACGTAGTGATCATCTGGCAGAAATTTGAAGGCAGCAAGTATCAGGGTTACTTCAATCTTCCCCTTCACTTCCTTGAGCAACGTTTCATTCCCTTCAACAGGCGACCAGAGAACAAGGACAAGAGTAAGGAAGATGATGAGGACTATGAGCTAGACTTCATCTGCGTCCGCTACAGGAATCTCCGAGTCCATAGTCAAAAGCTGCTCAAGATGCGTCACTTGGACAGTAGTTCAAAGCACAAAGAAACGATAGGACCTTACAATCGCCTGGCATGGACTGAACAGACCTTTGTAGCCCATGGGTACACCACAGACGTCCAGACTGACAAGAGGGCCCAGCTGAGGACCATCACTTTCCAGCTCCACACCACCTCCCTACCGTTCCCAGAGGATGCGCTGCTCAACCAACATAAAGGAGAGCAGATTCCTTGCACCATTGAAATCATCCCCAAGACAATTCCAGACTTGTAAGGACAATTCTTTACTTTCATAGATTCACAACAATAATTGAGCAAAAAAGAAGTGTTTCCACTTCCCAGATATTTTTTTTAAAAATTATTATATTGTTGAACAAAACTGATTGGCTCTTGGATTTGAAGGCAATATGAGGGTCTTTGAAATGCGAAAAGGGACAATTTATTGATACACATACATGTTGAATGTTTGTTGGTGTAGTGCACATATTTCCACTGCTATTATGGGCATATAGGTCTTATATGTTTATACAGGTGCAAGTCTCTGGCAAGTATTTCTGGAAGGAAGACTATGATAAAGTTCTCCAAGGTGCAAATAATGTGGCTTCAAGAAATTGCTCCCCATAAAACTTAGTATTAACAACGGGAGCTAATTAAAACAAGTAACATTGTACTCAATGTAGTTTGTTAAATGATATCTTTAAAGAGTCGTGTGAATGAAAATCTGCACCTTAGAGTTATAAGAGTAGCCATCATGAACCAATTGTATGATTTGATTGTGGTATAATATTCATTTTACTTAAAAATCTAACCCCAGTCATCTAAAATTCAGTATTCACTGGTTTGATTTTATTCTGTTCTTGTAGTTTGTATCCAAAGATGAACATTATATTTTGTTTTGACACCTGTAGGCATGCAGAAAATGCTGTGAGGAAGCTTCAAGACACAACCCCTCTGATCCGCAATATCTGCCTCCGCAAGCCTTGCAAAGCTGATGATGGAGTTTTCAACTCAGGTACAAATAAGTCTTTCTTCTTGGAATTGAGCATTGAAATCAATTTATGTATTCCTGTTTTTAGTTTAAGTAATTTGATGATTGATGATTGTTTTAACTGACTGCTAAGAAAGAATGTATATGCCTGGAAGTAAACAACGTAAAGTCTTTAAGTCCTCTTCAAGGGACTTGATAATGAGGATCAATGCCTTACAAAGGGCATGAGGGCATTAACCTAGTTTCGAAGCCAGGACATCATTGCTCTACCACTGAACCAAAGTCAAAGTAAATGTGCTCCCTCCAAGGGTTGCATTCATAATTTTTTTTCTTCACATCAGCACTACAAATACTTTACTGATAGATTTCTATCATGGTCTACTAATGCAGATGGTGCTTGAGACATCATGCATATTTTGTTGAGTTGTCCGTTTGTTTATTTAATGTTATTTTGTTTGTGGTTATGTGTTTAAGTACAGGTAGGTACAACAAAATCAAGATTACACATGTAGTTCTTTCAAAGGAATAAGAGCCCTAAAAAGGGTCAGAGAACCAAAGCACTTTTAGTGGAGCTTATGAGCCCTTGTCAGGGGTCTTGTTCCTTGAAAGAATGACATGGTGTAACCCTGTACACTTAAGCTACAATAAAGTTTCTCACCATGTAACGTATTGCTGATGCTGTACTCATGCAAGTAGCTAGAACTTTCATGTAAAATCCCAGGTTGAAGCTCTAAAATACTGTTATGGCAAGTGAAAACTGAAATAGATGAAATGTATATCAACAGAAGCCATAAATTACAATAATATAAATCATTAGTACATTAGTGTCTATTTGAGGGGTATTAAACAGCTCTCTGAAAACTCAAAATTTTAAGCATTGAAAATCTGAGGTTGTCAAACAAAAAACTAGCCATCAACTTGATGACATCTTATGTGGAGTACGCAGATTCACATTAGATCTACATTAATGAAGCACAGTTCATTGCCGCACCTATTTAATAGGCAAGCCAATCGGGTCCACATGTATGTCTTCACACTAACTGCGGCAAATTTGACCCCTTTTGACATGTAATTTGGAGGGTGTGGAAAATGAGGTTTGATTTTCCTTTTGTGCGATTCTTAAAGGGAAAATGTTTTGTCTTCCTTTATATTTGTATTCTACATTCATTCAGCTTTCCATTGATATAAAATTGTATTTTCATTGGATAGGGTCTTTAATTGAAAAGAGGGCATATGAGGGATCTTCTGTGTAGCAGAAATATTTCGTTGAATTTAGCTGGGTTGTTGCAGCTGAATTCCAAAGTCCCTTGAAATAATAATTGTACCTCAATAGTGAGCTTATATTCATACCCTGTTAGATACAGTTTTATTTTTGGTATTTTTCCTTAGGATTCAGCCAAAGTTGTCTCTGGCTTAATATTCAGTGGGTGATTGTAGCCTGCTTTTACCGTATTCTATTTCTTCCTATTTCCAAAGATGAGATCACAAAGATTGCGCTGAAGGAAGGTGGGAAGGTGAAAGACCTCCATGTAAAGGGGACGGAACTTCACCCCCTCAATAAACCCCAGTCAGAAGCGGTCAAGATGGCCCTCACGAACACCTTCTCTCTAATCCAAGGTCCACCAGGTTAGTTGTTATTTAAGTATTTGGTGTCAACTCTGCCTTGGACGGGGTAATCAAACTGAATCCAAATCAAAATGATTGGCTGTGAACCTGCCTCTTGTTATGTGTTATTGTTACTATCTCGGGAACCGAGATTTCTCGGGCCCCGTGGTACGTATTCACAAACGGGAACCGAGATTTCTCGGGTCCGAGCAAGGGCTACTTTTATTGCATAAAAGTACATCTATTCACCTTCTAAATACCATATAAATTACCTGTATACAAACCTTGAACCTTTGGCTACATGCATCTAATTTTTTACCGACTGTCGATGCGTAATTTTTGTTTTATTACAAGTTTAGCATGAGAATGCACGAGTCCTCTTTCAGGATATTCGTATAGAACACATGCAAGTCAGTTTACGTTATTTTCATAGATTTTCGGATTCGCTGCTGCTAGCTAGCTGGGTCTACTATAGTTAGGACTGTGTAAGCCGGACATAATGATTTTACAAGCAGCAAATTCCACACTCGCTCTGGATGCTTTGTAAACGGCACGCGCGGATACACTGTACAATACATGAGCCTTGGCCTTATATGGTCATATGGTCATATTTTCTATTCAGGGTAACGGGCCGATTATTGAAAAGCTTATAGTATATTACAGTCTCGCTCGACCTAGCGCTCTCAGTTCAGGTCACTCATGCGTACGTATACAGGGTACCGGGCCGACCTATTATTGGGGAGATTAGCTAGTCTCGATATAGTCCATCCCATTGTTTCGTTTCAAGGTTGTCGGCTATTATTTACTTATCGTGCTAGTGTCGGAGTTTTACTATTTAGTACAGCTTCTTGATTTTCATGATAGTTGTTTGCACAAATTAGTTCTCAATTCTTTGCTTATAACTGCTCTTTATCTAGCCTGTGTACTATATTTTTAATGATATTTGTCTCTCCGGTCACCCC